>VDFB02294445.1:0-16910 GCA_007258455.2 Sequoia sempervirens | reverse complement strand
CCAAGCCCGCAAGATGACATGTCATCACAACTCAAGATGCTCACGCAACAAATTTAGAGCATCCAAATGGGGAAAATGAAGAAACCCCATACACAACAAAACTTGTGTCTGTACCCGTTTGATAGAAACATCACAATGTTACCTTTCCCTCCCAGTTTTGAGGTCCCTAAATTTGATAAATACAAAGGGAGGGGAAATCCTATGAATCACATCAAAGAATCCAATGTCATGTGTATGGAGGTAGCCTACAGTGATTACTACTTAATGCGCCTCTTTCCACAAAGTTTGACAGGCGCAACCATCAATTGGTTCTCGTAGTTGCCTCTAGGCATCAAAACCTTCCAAGAAATCATTGATAAATTCATAGACCATTTCTCCTTCAATATTGACATGGATGTAAGCTTAGAAACATCACCTTGTTGTTCAGATTGCATCCACGTTGAAGACAAGGCTTTGGGGCACGTTGTATACAGTTTTCATGAATTAAAGAGTCATGTTTATCCCTAACATGAAGGTTGTATGTTTCTACCCCATTTGCCCACGTTGCAGCTGAAAGGAGGTTAAAAATAAGTTGCACCATGTTGCATAATCAATGGAGCATTAAGTAGGGCATGTGGGATAAAGCAAAGCTGAAAGGAGGTTTTTTATCTTTCTTCCGTTAAATCTTCACATTCTTGAAGAGTAGCATTCCTCTTGCTTTATCTGAACATTTATTTTTCTCTTACCTTTTTGGTTTGTTGAGTTTGTTACCCTATTCTCATTCATAAAAATGATGAGCAACTCTTTTATATCTACATCATAAAGGGCTAGAGATTATAGGGTTTTTCAATGATAAAAGTTAGCTGAGTACTATAAATCATCATTGGGTGAAGTCAATAGAAAAAATTAATCCAAACAGTGTTACCTTCACCAGTCAAGACATTGCAAAAGGCAATGGCTATTTGGGACTGAATTGATTAATAGTCATTGACACAATACTGTGCATAGATCATAAAGATTGTGGGGTAGATCTAAATGTAGTAGTTTTTTGAATATAAATGCAAAGTGTAGTATGAGGGCTAGCTACGAGTTAGGGCATGACTATCATAAGTCATAACTATGCAAAGGTAGTGTCTTGGATAGGCATCAAAAATACAAGTTAACCAAATGAATACAGTCATGAAATCAAGGTGGTCACCTCTGCTCTATTATAGAAGATAGTGACCATACCCAAGAATAGTCTCAGGATGACAGTGAGTTTTGACAAAGGCGCGAACTCCAAGACACAACCATCATGTGAATTGGTGCATTCTAAAATGAAAAAAACTACTCATGAGGGTAGTCAATACATGTAGAGGTTGAATTTATAATAGCTTACATATATGCCAAAAAGATGAATTGTGACAAGAATATAAAGGATGAGGAGCTAAGTTTAGATTGTAGGCTAAAGATAAGTTCATGACAACCCTACACAGTGACAAACATTGCAAATAAAATCATAGTTTTATGAGAATCAATAACTAGGACAGTCATTTATGACTGTGATAAGAATGCTATAGTGAGATAATGAGCATTCAAATCAAGAATGAGGGATGGTGATGAGAAAATCTTATCACATGTAGTAGGAGCAAATCAAGAAAATTGGTAAATGATGGAAATATTAGCTCTCACACTCAATTTGCAGCAAGAGTAATCTTTGTACAGTGAAAGAAGGTCCTAATATGAGAATACAAAAATGCATTTGGAAAGAGTGTAACTATAATGTGAAGGAAATCCTGAATGAAGATGCCATGAATGTGAGGAGTGATGAATATTGATGATTACTAGGGTTCTTGGATCTTCTAGTCTTTAGGTCCAATCATTGCAATGAAGGGACAATGGTTCAAGACAATATAATCATTCATGAGCAATGAAAAAGGTAGTTTAAATGGACTGTATAAAGATAGTTAGTTGATTGTGTGTTCACTATCATCTTTTTTAAAGGGGTTTGATGGCAGCCATGTGTCTATGATAGCCATCTGTAAAGGCAATAATTTTTGAGTCACTTTTAGCTATTAGTTACATTTGTCATAGCCACCATAAAGACTTTAAATTGGTATGCACAAATTATGGTCTAATCAAAGTATGGATTAGCATTTTTAGACCATCTAATCACATGAATTGAAGGCAGATTCCACACTATCAATGGATGGTGTTGAGATCAAAAGGATAGCATGACAATCCTACAAAGGATAATGCTTGGAGGGAAAGTCAAGAGTACAGTCAAACTGAACCTTTGAGGGTAGCAATGTTGATCAATGGCAGTGGTAAGACAGTCATTTGAAGATCCATCAAAAGGACAACTACATTGATATGGCATTCACAATCAGCATAATAGTTTTCATGAAGGTTGTTGTGCAAGTTAATGAACAACAGTTGATCACAGTCAAGAAGGATAACATTGAAACCTTGAGGGCAGCAAAAGGAGAGATGAAATTGTGTTGTATAAGGACAGGTTAAAGACAACTCATGGTATATACCTTGTGATTGGTGGAAAACTATGATAGAGGATAGACCTATGAAATGATAGTCCAAAGATATATAGAGTAGTCATAATGATATTACATAAAACAATTATGTTAATCATGGTGCCAACACCTAATATGTAGAAGAGAGAAAGAAGACAATGCTCTCCAAATGAAGAAAATGGTGAAAATGACTGTCATAATGTTAAACGTCAAGACCTATGAGAGTGGTGATAGTTTTGAAAGACAAGTCAGCAATCCTGACTAGGGGTAAACTAGAAAGTTAAGATAAGAATTGATATTCTTGTTAGATTAGAAAGAGTCTTTTAAACTAACAGGAGTTCTTATGATTCATGACTTCTTATGAAGAAAGTGTAGTGATCAATGGAAAAAAAAAAGGACAATGCTATACATGGTAAAAATTTGTTCATGTATAAGAGTACAATCTTGAAGTATGTAAGAGTGATAACATAATGGTGTTGAGATCAAAAGGATAGCATATGACAGTCATAACTTTATGGTTAGATGTCAAGCTAAAATGAGGTGTGAAGCCTATGCATGAAATGGATAGAACAACTTCAACCTACAGGGCATTATGAAGGCTTCTATAGAGTTATAGCTATAGGGCAATCCCATTGTTAATGCTAAGAATCAGACTTTAAGGAGAATTTGAAGGTCATCATTTTATTATGAAGACAGTTCATATGCTAATCCCTGCACAAGATGACAATTAAATGAAGTCATGTTATGAAAAAAAGAGATCAATATGCCATGATTGACCATTGGATGAGAGAAACAAAGTCAAAAGTGACAGCAAAATAAGACAAGATGCAACCACAGTCAGATACAAAGATCAGAGGTAAAGACACCTATAGTATGCAAAAAGACTGTCATAAGAGGGCAACATATGGTGCAACAACATGATAAGTTTTCCATATAAAAATCGAGCAAGATAGTAGGAAGAACACTATAGAAAAAGCATGAAAGTCTTGGTGATCTGCATGGTCAATAGTGACAATCTTCAAAAAAAGCTCAATCTTCACACTGAACTAATTAAGAAAAATCTTGGCACATCTTGGTTCCATGCTCTGGAACTTGTTCATTCGATTGGTATGATGCTCTGAAACTTTACGAGATCTAAGTGAAGGATAAGTATTATACTTAGTTACTATTAGTATCTTTGTACGTGTCCTAGATGAAGGTGTTAAGTAGTTTTGGAAGTGTGAAAAGGGGGGTTATCAAGTACATGTGGATAAGGGTCTTAAAAGCATTTATGAAGAGGTTGAGCAGTTTGGGCTTCTATGAGTATTTAAGGCACAACAATTGGAGCTTTTGAAAGCAGCAGTTGCAAGCATTAAAGGAAATTGGGGTGACTTGGACAAAAGTTGAGAGAATATAGGGGCAGTTGCAAATATCTAGGGAGTTGTTCAACCTAGTTTATGGGCAGTTGAGAGCATATAGGAACAAATTTAATATTTGTAGTGATAGAAGAGGTTAAGAGAAGGCTTCTTCAACACTCTAACACCTTTTTGGAGCAGTTTAAAGGGCTAAAAAGGAGGGATTATTGTTTTGGACGACCAAAGGAGATTGACTCAACAAAATGGAGTAAAGACTTATCCTTTTCTCCTCAACACATGTTCTTATCTTCTAGTAAGCTATTGCACGACTATAAGGCTCATCTTTCAGGCCTTTTTTCAGTTAGTTCTTGCATTTTGTTTTGTTGTAGGTTGTAACTTTCTCAGTTCTTCTTAGCAAAAATCATTGTATTGTAACTCAAAACCAGTCAAACGTATGACTAAATTTCTTTCTTGTAATTTCAACTTTCAAGCAATGAAGACAATCTATTTTGGATCAACACTTGTGTAATGCTTCTTTGGCATCAATTTTAGGTCAATTTCTACCTTTTATGTGGCTAATTATATGTGTTTTATTGGTTCATTTTGTTGTGTTTTATCTCAAAACCTCAAAAAATGATCAAAACATACACTTGTAAACAGATTCAAGCATATTCAAACAGGTTGTAAACTGTGGTAAAAACTTATTGGGTTTTTTTGGTTGTGAAATCTCTCATTTTCCTTCTAGGACATCATCAATTAGTGCCCTTTTTATGAAATATTGATGGGTGATATGTTAAAATACATAGGTTGTGCAATAGAAATTCTTTTTAAACCATTGTAAGTCTAAAACAACAAGTTATAGGTCTGAGAAAACATTTTGGTGCATCACCTAGTTAGTTGTAGTTAATCATTTTTAGGTATTTCAAGTTATTTTCAGTCTCCTTACCCTTTTCCTTCAAAATAAGTAGGATTTATCAAGTTCTAGGTGAGCAAGAGGAACCAACCTTCTTTGGAGGTTCACTCCAAGCTTTAGGCAACCCACAGGCTTAGGAGTGTTCCCATGTGTCAATAGGTAGCTAAGTTGATAGCTTAGCTTCAGGTACATACTTTTTTGATAATGAGAAGAATTGTACACTCTCAAGAAAAACAAAGGAGAATCCTTTGCTAACTTCCTACAAAGGCGGAGGCAAAGAGCAAGTAAAAGCAAGTGGCCCATTCTCAACGGGAAACAAGTGGGGATTATTATAGCAAATGTTGATCCAGATCTATCCTTCGACTTAAATATGCAATGTATCACTTCTTGTGATGAGCTTGTCCCTAGGGCCCTTAATGTCGAGAGAGCCCTAATCTCACAAGGGAACACACAAGTGTATAAAGACAACCACCCATACACTAGTTCAAATGACACGCCTGACTTTTGGGCCAAAAACAAAAATGTTACTAGTGATGGTCTTGTTGATGCAAAGGTGGTCTTAACTGTTCCTAGGAAAACAAATGTTGGCAACACAAGGGCAGACAATTGAGAAGAGGGGGTGAATCAGTTGTCACAAAATTTCAAACTTATTCAACTTATTAACCTTATTCTCAGAACTGATCAATAATCATGAAAACATAAATGAACAACACATCAGAAACACACATAACACCAAGATTTTTACGTGGAAACCCTATTAGGGGAAAAACCACGATGGAGGTCAGTCCACAAGATTATACCCTGTTAAAAGTATAAGGAAATATGAATGGGGAATGCACATGCATTTAGGCACACTGCCTAGAGCTCATTGCTCAATTACAAAAGGAAGACACACTATCTTACAGAAAGATTCTGATTACATCCATCAGATTTGAACTGAGAAAAATAGCATATGCTAATGCCTGATTACAGTTTCGGTTAAGCTCATGAAAAATTCTTCACTCTTCTTCACACTCTGCTTTGCCTTCATATGATGTGAACAATATTTGCACATAGGACTCGTACACTTCACATACACTTCTACTCTCATACACTCTCATCCCTAAAACAATGAAACATATATATATCATAACAAGACATTACATCACTGCAAAATTGAAACTAAACAAAATAATAAAAAAGAATATAAACAATTAGCTAAAATCAATAAAGAATTATTCATGAATCAACCAAGGTCAACCATAACATAGTGAAGACCCAAAATAACATCCTCAAACATGAACACTTCGTTGTTGCTCCTTGAATATCCGCGATAAACCTGAAACACCTTGACGGCGAACATGAAAAACAGCTGAACTACCTAAGAAAATCTTGGATCACAAGCACAATGATCAATCTTGGGACATGCAGATAGAGCATGATCTAGAAACATCCACAAACATCGCGAGAATCACCGAGCATGAAATACAGCAGTACATTTGAAATCACATAATCTTCATTGGGAACGCAACTAAAGTAACAAAAAAAATGTCAAAATATAGATCTTCATAACTTGACCAAATCTTCACGTGGATCTCTGAAACTCGACATGGATAATCTATACATACTCAGAAAGAAACCCTTTAGTCCACAACCTTTGAACAAAGCGTATTGAACTCAGATAGGCTTGAACTTCCCTTCTCCGACCTTTGCAACTCTTTTGGCCACAGTTTCTCAATATCCTCGACATATACAGGTTTCAAAGATTAATGCTAATAGTGTTGACATCCGGCCGGCAACCACATATTAACCAACACAACCAAACTTCAAAATCTCCCCATTTGGAATTGATGGCAACACATGATGTGAAAACACCATCAATGCAACAACCTACTCCTCCTTGAGTTCGACTCTTCTCTCCTCAACTTATCCCACATAACTCTTCTCCTCACAAGGTTTTTCTCTCCTAGAATTTTTTTCCCATTACTCTTCTCCCCCTTTGACATCAATGACAAAGATCTCTTCTATACAAGCTCTAAACCACATATATGAACATTTGACTACTCCCCCTGAGTAGCAACCACCACAACATCAATCCAAATCAAAATATGACCATGAAATGCACAGATTGATGCAATTCAATGCATCTTAGTTCTGATTATGAGGGGTAATCACCCCTAACTTCCCTTTGAGATACTGAAAAGTATCTTTAGGCAATGACTTGGTAAAGATGTCTGCAATCTGCTCCTTAGTAGGCACATACTCCAATCTGACTTCCTTTTCACTTACTTTCTATCTCAAAAAGTGAAACTTGATAGATATATGCTTGGTCTTTGAATGAAGCATCTTATTTTTAGAATTGTTAATAGCACTTGAGTTATCACGTAATATAACAATAGGCTCATCATACACAACTATGATATCCTTCAACATCTGCTTCATCCATAATACTTGAGTACAATTATTAGGAACAACAATGTATTATGCCTTTGCATTAGATAAAGAAATAGAATTCTTCTTTTTACTTAACCATGAAATTAGCTTCTTTCCCAAGAAAAATGCTCCACCACTAGTACTTTTTCTGTCATTCACATCTCCTGCCCAATCAGTATTAGTAAAGGCACTCAAAGTAAGATCATCATCTTTAGGATACCAAAGGCCAAAATCAACTGTTCACTTCAAGTATCTGAAAATCCTCTTCATAGTAGTCACATGAGATTCTTTAGGATCAACTTGAAATGTTGCAACAATACATACAACATTCATGATATCAATCCTAGTTTGAGTCAAATAAATCAATCCACCAATCATTGATCTATATCTAGTCTGATTTGCCTTCGGAGAATCATCATCTATTGTCAACTTGCATTTGGTCACCATGGGTGTACCAACTGGCTTTCAATCTTCAGCACATAGATTTCTTCAACAATTCCTTCCACATACTTGGATTGAGATATAGAGATCCTTTGTCTTGAGTACCAATCCCAAAATTTCCATCTCTCAATCATTGACATCTCAAACTCCTGCATCTCATCAACAAACTTCGTACACAAACTATCATCTCCTCCCAAAATGATATCATCCGGCAAAGATAAATCAAATCTTTAAACATGATCAATCTTGAAATACAAATTTTCTCATTGGTGCCTTTAATGATCAAGTTATCTAAGGGCTTGTGAGTCCCTTCTGTCTGCTCTTCGGTGAAAAACCATATCTCCCTGATCAATCAACTGAAATCCATCTGGTTGCTCAACATAAACTTCTTCCAATTTTCCATTTAGAAAAGCTGACTTGAGATCCATCCGATAAACCTTGTAGTCTTTATAAGAAGCCTAAGCAAGAAACAATCTCACAGCTTCAATTCAGGGGCAAAGGTCTCTTCAAAATCAATACCTTCCATCTGTGAATATCCCTTACACACTAGTCTCACTTTGTTTCTAACCACTTCACCTTGCTCATTCAGTTTGTTTCTAAAGACCCATTTAGTTCCAATTACATTTTTATCCTTAGGTCTGGGAACAAGAATCCATGTATCATTCGTTTCAATCTATTATAGTTCTTCTTTCATTGCTTCAACCCAATGTTCATCTTTGCATGCTTCATTCACATTGTTAGGCCCAGTCTTTGAAATTAAACAGTATTCTTCTACAATATTTCTCCTAGTTTGAACACCTTTGTTCTTATCACCTATGATCTGATATTTTGAATGATTCAATCTTACATACCTCAGAGTCTTAGGGAATTCTTGAATTTCAGGCTCTTTTGATCTCTCTTCTGCACTTTTACCGCAGTTTCTTTCTTCTTACAGTCTTCTTGATTCACTAAGAATGATTTGGGCTTGATTTGAAGTCAGGGCTTGCTTTCCTTACTGTTGTTTGTCTTGTCATTACGATAATGAATCATATCCATAGGTTCGGATGGTGTGAACATGTCTTCATCTAACAGTGACATTTTTCGCACCAACCATTTTCTTCAATCTCTTATTGTAGCATGGTGGGCCCTTGCTGAGTAGAATAACCCAAAAGTCACCTTCTGTCCTCCCTATCAAGCTTTCCTATATCTTCATCTCTTTTAATACATTTGCTTCGAAAGATGTTGAAATATCTAGCATTAGGATTATGACTGAGTTCACTTAGCTCAAAAGGGTCTTACTAGTATCACCTTTTATTTTGTACCGATTAAGTGTGTCGCAACAATTGCTCATATCTTCTCTCCAATAGATGGGGAACATTTCCTTCAAGCATCATAGTCCTAGCAGCATCTTGATCTATCTTGATTGTCCTTTCCACAACTCCATTTGGTTGAGGGGTCTGTGGTGTAGATAATGGTCTCTTTATCCCATGTTCTTCACAAAATGAATTAAATTCATTGGAAGTAAATTCACCACCTCTATCTGATCTCATACATTTAATGTTTAGACCTGTCTTTGTCTCAATGATAGCCTTAAAGATATTGAACTTCTCTAGAGCTTAATATTTCTCCTTAAAAGAAAGCAACCACATCATTCTTAGGTAATCATCAATGAAAGCAACATGAGGTACACAGCTATCCTTGTGGCTTGCTATGAATCTAGAAGGACCACACAAATCAACATGCACAAGCTCCAACAATCCATTTGAATTATGTTGTTTGCTCCGAAATGAAATTCTAGTTTGCTTTCCTAACTGACATTCTTTGCATATGGCATTAGTAGGTTTCATCAACTTAGGAAGATCTCTCACAATCTTAGTAGAACTTATCTTGACAATATTATCAAAGAATCTCAAGAGTATGGTCAACTTCCATATCCTGAGGAGACTCTTGGTCTTCATTGTCTATTTCCATATGAGTGCCCTTAGATCTCATGAATGCAACATCTTCTTCAAATGTAACATCCCTGCTGATCTCAATCAACTTCTGACCTGGAATGTACATTTTGTAGGATTTTGAAGACTCACTGTAGCCCACAATATTCCCTTCTTTCCAGATGGTTCCAACTTTGTCCTTTTATCTTTAGGTGAATGAACATATACAGGACATCCAAAGATTCTTAAATGACTTACTTCTAGCTTCACCCATGTGAATGCTTCTTCGGGAGTCATGTTCTCCAAAATGTGGTGAGGGCTTCTATTCTGAACATAAATAGTTTTCCTAGATGCTTCAACCTAAAGGAAGGTTTGCATATCTTGATCATGAATCATGGCTTTGGTTACTTCTACAGTAGATCTGTTCTTCCTTTCTGCAACACTATTCTGTTGAGGATTGTAAGGGACACAAAACTCTCTCTTAATCCTAGCTTCAATGCAGAAGTTACGAAAGCTTCCAGAGATGTATTCTCCTTCGTTGTCGAATCTCAGAACTTTGATCCTCTTCCCAGACAAGTTCTCTTCTCGAGCCTTAAATTCTTTGAACCTCTCAAGTACTTCCTAAAATTCTTTAGATTTCAAGAAATAAATCCAAGTCTTTCTAGAGTAGTCATCAATGAAACTAATGTAATACAAGAAACCACTCAAAGAAGCAACAGACATTGGGGCACATAAATCAGAATGAACAAGGTCTAAAATACATTTAGATCTACTCTCACTACTATGAAATGGACCTTTAGTATTCTTACCCAATGCGCAACCTATGCAAGTGTCTTCATGCTCCTGGTTAAGTTTAGGAAATCCTATGACCATCTTCTCCATGGTTGGTAGTGCTCTAAAGTGAAGGTGAGCAAGTCTTCTATGCCAAAGCTCACATGAACTTGATGAATCATGCAACAAGGCCTAAAGTGGATGAGTGCAAAGTCTATAGAGATTCTCATGTCAAACTCCAATCATCCAAGTAGTCTTGATACTTGAGTTCTTCGGCCATGCAAGAACTTTACCTTCGGAGAATGCAACTTGATACCCCTTGTCCTCCAAGGAAGAGATAGAGACAAGGTTCCGCTTGATACCGGGAACAAATAGCACATCACTCAGCTATAAGGAGATGTCAGAATCTAGGTGAAGAGAGGAGGTCCCAACTCCTTTCACAAAATAACTTGCATCATCACCAATAATGACTTGAACACTAGAATCTCTCTCCACCAAATCAAATAGATGCTCTCTAAATCTAGTGATGTGGTGAGAGGCACCATTATCAATCAACCAAGTGTTGTTGTATGTAGGCAGATTACTTTATAAGGCAGAATAGAATAGAAAGCCACTTGAATCCTTCTGCAGAGAGATCTCACCCACATCTGCAATTGAAGTATGTTGCTTAGGTCGGGTTGGACAATCCTTTGCATAGTGACCAAACTTGTCACATCTAAAACATTGAATGTGGGAGAGGTCCTTCTTCTTCTTAGATGTAGGGGCACGATCTGATCCTTTATCTCTATTCCTCTTGTAGTATCCTTTCTTCCCTTCTTTTCCTTTCTTCTTCAAGGATTGAGCGGAAAGAACATGAATGTCTTCATTTGTAGAGCTTTGTTCAATGCCTCTCGCAACCAACCTCGACTCTTCTTGAATACAATCTGCCCTCAAATGATCAAACTTAGGAAGTTTTGATCTCCCACTAATTCCTTGAATGAATGGATCCCAAGATGGAGGAAGACCATTAAGAGCCAGCATAGCCAAATCCTTGTCATCAACAATATGTCCAATGGTAGAGAGTTGATCCCTCAACTCGGTGATCTTCATGAAGAATGTGATGACGAAATCTCCTTTTTCCATCTTGATATGATGAAGTTGTTGCTTTAATGCAAGAGCTCGACTTGTGTTATTGATCTCATATATCTCCTTCAAGGTCTTGAACATCTCTCTTGCTGTCTTCAACTTGGAGATGATTGGCACAATGTGGTCTTTCACAGAATCAACCAACATCTTTTTCGCCTTAGTGTCATTCCTCTTCCATTGTGACTTCTCATTCTCATTAGTTGGTTCAGGAAATTCACCCTCTAGGAACTTAGCTAACTCATTTTCTTCCAAAGCGAGCATTACTCTAAACTTCCAAGATGTGAAGTTGGCAGCACCCTCGAGTCTATCTTCGATCTTGAGCTCGTTCACCAACTTGACGATAAGATAGATGCAAGAGAATGAGAATAAGAGAGTATGAAAGCGTTGCTTATGAGAAATCTAATCACGATCTTTCTTATACCCACTCCGATACCATGTTAGTTTTATGTTCAGATAATAAATGTAGAAATTTAATTCAAAATCAGACACAATAACACAACATATACCCTGGGAAAACCCTCCTCTTGGGGGAGAAAAATCTAGCAACAATATATCGCTTATATATTGAATAATAAACAATGATCTCTTTTACAATGAAGCCAATAAGGAGGCCAAACACAACACCAAGAATGATGTGATATCTCTTGCAGATAATATAACTCCTTTTATAAGTAAATCAACCTCCTTCAAAGCCTTCGATCTGCACTTGTATAAATTTGCACTTGATTGAAACTCGAACTATGTATATAATGAAAATCAATGTGATACAATGAAAGATGATCTTATATAAATACAAGAGAGGAAAAGAGGTCACAACTCTTCAAGTCTTCAAGTCATCCTTCTATCAAGAGTCACGTCTCCTCAAAACATGATGTCAGCCTCCAAGGAAAATCATGTCTTCTCCAAAGGTGGTGGATCAAGAAAGTCGGCTCCAAGAGATAAATAATTATTAATTAATATATAATGATGAAGTGCCTTTTCATCAAAAATTGCCTTATAAATTAAATAGTCGTTAGGCTATTCATTTAATTTGTTCTTCTTTGAATGATCTGGGCTGGAAGTAGAAGCCCGATGCTACCAATAACATCAACAAATAGAAGCATTGAATTTGTGAAATGATTGTAAAGAGTGATTTGAATTGAGAAGAAACTCGGTGGGCTTTGTTGACAAGATGCAAACCAAAGGGTTTAATTGTTGGAGGCAAAGATATAGTTCCTAGTTTGGAGAAAATACAAGAGAAGCAAATGGAAAAGAGTAGGGAAAAGTTATTGGAGATGACAAACATGTTAGAGTAAAATACATAATCACCTAATTAATTAATTAATCATCAATTAATTAATTAGGTCCCTTTTTTACTTTATTACACTTAAACTAAACTTAGGAGTGTTTTTCTATATTTAGGTCATGTGCTTTTTTGTCTCATAGCATAGGATGAAAACATTTGTCATGATCTAATGTAATCCTCACCTAGGGTTTCATATAGGATTTCTTTTTTCTTTTATAGGAATTCAATATTCATCATTGTAATAATCCAACATCCATAATTCAATTTTTTTTGGATCAATTCATTTCTCAAGGTTGCATAGCACAATCAATGGCTTTTTTGTTTAAAAATGGTATCAACTTTTTGTACCCAAGCTCGTGTTGTCATCTTCCCAGACCCATCAAAATCAGGAAAACTCAATTTGCCTACCTTCCTCCTGAGTTCATTGCGCTGCTCTTAGTTACCTCTACCAGGTCTATGTCTCAATGCTAAGTCTATGTACTCACGAAGAGAGACATCATGTTGGAAGCCTATACTAGCATTTAGCCCCTCCTTTCTAAGCTACTCCTGCAACTCAATCATTGAAGGCTCATTGGCTTCTTGTGTATCTTTTCTATTTGGAAAGATTGGCATCATAGGTCTTGACCCTATTTGTATGGTTCTATCGTTAGGAGTCCTGTTGTTGACTGAATTGTCTCCTTGACCATTGTATCCCCCATTCATATTGTTATTATTGTTGATCGAATTTCTTATCAACATATCCATCATATGTTTTAAATGTTGATTCGTTGCTCTTTGTTCTTCTACATGTTCTCTCATGACTTCATCACTTGATAGCTCTTCTCTTATTGGTTCTTCTTGATTAGGGATGCTCCCTCTTTTATCCCCCATTGTACTATATGATTCTTCTTCAACCTCCCAATGTGCTTTCAAAATTTCTGAAGTTGTTTCTCCTTTCAGAACTTGTGAAAGTTTGAATTGTTTTGTACCCTTTTCGCATTGTTGCACTCTCTTTTCTTCTCTTGTTGTGTACCTTTTTTTTTTTCACTCATGTACCCTTACAGGCTGGTAGGAACAATGGCTCTGATACCACTATAATGTCCCTAGCAAAATCTGACCTTGTTTTCACTTTCTCATGTCTTGGACATTTCGTCAAACAATTGTCTTGCAAAGTATGAACTTGCTGATTGTGTTTTCAGTTTGTTTTCTTTTTGTTTTGATTGATGCCAAAGATGTTTTGAATGCTTGAAAATCAATGCTAAAAGTCTAACAATGATAGTAATATGAAATACAAGTATTTTTGTGTTTTTCAAATGCATATAGATGACTGAAACTTATGCAAATTAACGACTACAACTGAGAAACATTTTTACGAACACTAGTCATGCATGCTAATATCAAGAGTATAAGACAAATATCTGATATGCAACACCTCTTTATAATATGATGCAAAAGGCTGAGTACAACTAATTTCAAGATATGCCAAGACTCGGCTTATAATTTCTCCAAATGATGCAACTACAATGCTCCTATATGACAACGACTTCACAATGATATAGCAATACAAAATATGATAAAAGAGCCTGGAAATTATATGTTGGTACGATTAAAGATGAAATGCAAACTTTTCCAGCAATGACCAACAATTATGAAGCCCCTAGGTGGAGAATTGAACCTCCCAAAGATGTCGCCCTTGTTCTGGAAGTGCAAACTCAACAAAAAATTATTACAGACCTTTTTCCACCTTCAAATATCTCCTAGAATGGTCACCTAGGTCCCAGGTGGAGCGCTCAAACACCCATAAGAAATTGAAGCCTCTATGATGCAATATGAATTAAATCATCCTCCTCTATGTATGTTGGTCAACCCAATGATGACAACAAATCTAACTTGAAATGACAAACAAATCTCTTCTACAAATCGTCCCAAAATGCTACAAACAATCTCCTCCAAAATTTGGCCAATGGCCACAAAATTTTACCAATGCAAGCACAAATAGGAAGTCTGTAGTAACTCCCTCAAATATCCAAGTACGGTTGATAATTCACAACTGAAATAGAGTCTTCAAACCCTCAAGCAGTCTGCTAAGCATTCAAGCTCACCAATGTAGTGTAAGATGTCAACAATTCCAGATGCCCAAATGCAAAGACAAAAGCTCCTTATAAAGAATTCTCATCAAGTCTCCAAGAAGCTTCTAGAATAAAATATTATTTTATTCTCTTAAGTGACTTTTTGATATTATTTTATTTTAATCACTTTATTAAATTAATTAAAGATAAGGTCACCTTTTAATATTTATTTATTGTGATAACCTTACAAATAATTAATTTAATATTCCATTTTAATTTAATTAAAATAATTAATTAGTCATCTTTATGAAATATCAATATTTGGACAACTTAATCAATTAATTTAATTAAATTACTTTGCCTCCAAATCAGGGACATGACACATGTCAAAGTAAATGACATCTTTTTTAGAATCTGGGTTCACTCAGCATAACATTGGCAACAAAACCCATGTTCCAGAAATTTTTGAGAAAATTGCCCTGATACTTCTTACTTTTTTAAGTACTGTACTTTTTTTGAAGATTCTTTTGCATGCTAGTGAAAAAGTCAACTTTTCAAAAAATGAAGAATCTAGGTTTGATTAGCTCTCAAGCAACAACAAAACCCATATGCTATACTTTTTCGAGAAAAATTTCCCTCACAGGCCCTGTTGCCCCCTACTACTTTTGTTTCAAAAAGTCTTCTGCTTAAAATTACATTCTCTACAAAACCCATGTCTCATAATTTTTCATAAAAGTTGCCCCTCGACAGGCTATTTTTAGCCTCACCAGGAAAGTTGTCAAAACATAGCCGTGTTTACAATCAATACGCTAGTTTTTCAATATGCAATCCACTCAGACTAAATTCAAGACCAAATTAGTCTTGATTCACAATTTCATAAGAAAAGTTGACACTGATTTGCATCAAGCACATCCAGAGGGTTGATTCAGACAATTTGATAGGCATAGTCACTCAAAGTCCACATGGTTTTATACTTCGTATAGCTAATAGCCTTCCAAGGCTAGTTTAGAGGGTTGAATACCCTTGCAATTCTGCATGCATAGTGAGTTCAAGAGCATTTCTCATAGCTAGAGTATTCGTAGTCAAACTTCGTGGTTTCATCATGCAACACTCTTCCATTGAGAAAAACATGAAAAGTGTCAAGAGCATTAAGAGCGTCACGAGTGTCAAAAGCATCAAAAGCGTAAAGCTACAAAAGAAATAGAGGCCATCACTCCAGTTATAGAGCCGCTAGAGTTACCAGTCAGTAAACTCTCAATTTGAGTGTGCAGATATTTCCAGGATTGCTCAAGTTGTTGACAAGCAGTGAATTGACAATTGATACATGTGATGACCTCCAGATGATGAGGCAGTTAACAACTTCTTAGAGGAGTTAATTGCTCGAGATCACAATAAGTGAACATGACATCCCACCTCTTCAAGATAAACATTTGATATAGTAGTTAACTTGATTCCTCTTTCCAAGTTAACTCATTGTCCCACCTTTGTGCACATCTATTTTGGAGTCACCTATGTGGAGCTTTCAGTTAGGAATCAATTAACTGATGTATTTTTCTAGTTAACTATTAAGTTGCATACATTTAGGTTTAAGAATAAATCTTGCATTCCTGCAAGACTAATGTTAACTCAAGGAGATTTTAGGATTCCCTACTCCTTTGAGGTTTTATAAATAAGAGCACCCTTGCTCATTTGTTTTTCAACTTTTGTTGTGATAAAAAATTGTTGTGCCCACCTTGCCATGCAATATTGCTATTATATATTGGTTCACTTTGTTAATATTGTTGGTGTTACAATTCGCACCTTTGCAATGCGTATTGGCAAAAAAAAACTATGCATAGTGCGTAATGACTGCTCTTCAAATTAGGAGAGGAAGCTCCCTCTTTTGCTGATATGGATGAAAAATTAAATTATTCTAAATTTTATCTTTTTGACTCAGCTGGAAGAGGCACAAGGTTAAGAAAACCAATAAATTGCAGCTAAGGTTTTTCTCTAGTTTTGTATATCTTAACTACAAATAAACTAATTCTTAAACTATTCTATTTCCTCAAGAAAAATAGAGCATGAGGACTTAGGAGAGGGGAATTTTTAGATGATAAACCTTATACCAGGATTTCCCAAGGAGGAGGAACCCCTATTTGAGACGTAGGCTGATATGAAGGTTATTGGTAACAACATCAAATCCACA
>VDFB02294444.1:0-42865 GCA_007258455.2 Sequoia sempervirens | reverse complement strand
TTCTTTATGCCTATTTGTCTCTCTCTATAGTTTGCTCCTATATATCTACTTTTTTTCTGCTATAGGATCTATTGAGATTGTTTTTGCATTTGCTTGCCTTTTGCCTGATGTTAAAGGCCATCGGAGCTTCTTAAATTTATTTTGATGCGTCTAATATGGTTTTCCTGTGGTAGATTCAATTTGAAATTTTAGAAATATTGATGGTCTTCAATGAATTTTTATTCCTGCTTACGGCAATCTGAGTCTAAATACATAGTTAGTGATACGTGGCAGTATGCCTGTGCTAAGATGTTTTATAAATGCAGGCATCTAAGGTCGAGAACTTTGCTGCAACGAGCCAAAATAAAGTTCTACAGGTTTTGTTCTCTCTTCTAACAGTGTTTTTCATTAACCTTGAATCAAGGATACTATACTCAAGTCTTCCTAATATGCAGGAACCCATAGTGGAATATATCAACAGGCATCCAAATGCTGGATGGAAGGCTGACATGAATTCCCGCTTTTCCAATTACTCTGTAAGGACACTTCCTTTTGCATCTTAGGGATCTCCAAAGCTGCTTGTTGCTATATGCAAAGTAGGGAGTGCTTATCACTGCTATTAATTAGCCTCAACTCTCTTGTTGGAATTTGAAGGTGGGACAATTTAAGCATCTCCTTGGAGTACTTCCCACTCCCAAGAATGTAATAGAAAATGTTCCTGTGAGAGCTTATCCAAAGGGCCTCAACTTACCAAAGCAATTTGATGCCCGGAAGGCTTGGCCGCAGTGCAGCTCTGTTCAAGACATTTTAGGTCAGCAGATTTATGTCTGGCTCTCCTTGTCTAACGTGGAGTTTTTCTTTCCTAAAACAAGTGCTCGTTTTAAGAATTGATCTTTTAGCGAGAAAAAATAGCTATTTTTTAAGCAGCGATATACTTAGCAATTGTTATAGATGTAGACGATATGGAATTCTAACTCATTTTTTAACTGTCCCCATGGATTCTGCCAATTTACACGTATCTGTTACGCTTGATGTGAGCAGATCAGGTAAATGCTGACAACTTGATACTAGTTTTGTGGATAATAAAATTTTCTTATGTTGATAATTTTGCTTAGGAAATGAAGACTAGAACTTATGTGAGGTTTTTGAGTTTCAAATTTGTTTGCATGAGCAGGGACACTGTGGTTCTTGCTGGGCATTTGGGGCAGCAGAAGCACTCTCTGATCGCTTCTGCATTCACTTCAATGTGGTAAGCTTCGATAAATTTTTTAAATATGTTTAATTTATGTTTGGGAGTTATCTAGTTCTCTGGAGTTTATATTTGATCATGATTTTTTTTTTGCAGAACGTTACCCTCTCAGAAAATGATCTAGTAGCATGCTGTGGGTTCCAGTGTGGTGACGGTTGTGAAGGTGGCTATCCATTGGCTGCATGGCGATACTTTATCAGCAGTGGAGTTGTAACTGCTGAGGTATAAGAACACTCCTCTATGATTATCTTCAATTTAACCAATACTTCACCAGTATGAACCTTGCAATATAAATAAATTACTTATAAAATTGTCAGGGTTATAAGGAATATACTTAATGTGACAGGGTCTTTTTTCTAATCAACTGGCTTGTGATTGTCTTTATTTGCAGTGTGATCCTTACTTTGATGATGCTGGTTGCCAACACCCGGGCTGTGAGCCTTTATATCCAACCCCTCAATGTCAGAAGCAATGCAAAGATCAAAACCAAAACTGGGTTGACTCCAAACGCTATAGTGCAACTGCATACAGAGTCGCTTCCAAGCCTTATGATATCATGACTGAAGTTTTTACAAATGGACCCGTAGAGGTTGCCTTCTCTGTTTTTGAGGTAAGAAATTGATATTTAAATCATTGACATGCCAATACCTTATTGGCCTGTTTTGGGGAGTTTCTACCAATACCTTATTGGCCTGTTTTTGGGAGTTTCTACCATCTGCTATATGTGGGAAGTACCAGAAGTGTCAATAAAACATTCAAAAACAGAATATGTAGCAATCTCACTGAATTAAAGAAACTATTGAAATATAAAATTTATTAAAATTCTTAGTAACTAGTTTGGATTGAGAAGTAGTTATTTAGTCAACAACCTACTGATCAATCTTTGTCATGTTGATGTCGATGCTTAATTCATTTACATAATACATACAACTAGGAACCAACAATAGGAGATGCTGTCAACAAAATTCTTAATGCAACTATGTATTTTGTCAAAGTGGGATGCTCTCATGACAATGATCCCTGAAATTTAGGGCATAGATTTAGTTTCAGTGCTTTTTGATTCTCTAATTGGCCAATCTGAAAGGGTGGGTGTTGATGGGTGTATGCACCTCAGGATTTTGCTCATTACAAATCTGGGGTTTACAAGTACATCAAGGGTGATTACTTGGGAGGACATGCTGTAAAGCTGATGGGTTGGGGAACCTCTGATGATGGAGTTGATTACTGGGTAAGAAATTTTATTCAAAAATATGATGATTATAATTTAAAATGAGTTACAAAGAGCATTTGTTTCAAAAATAAATTTATGACTATATTTGAACGTTTTAACTGCACAGATTGTTGCGAATTCATGGAATAGGTCCTGGGGTGAGGTATGTTTCTGAATTTTCATCCAGAACTATTAGTACGGTCTATTCAAGAGATATCTCTCTTTAGACAACAAGGTTTAGATGTCTGTAATCTAATTATGAATGGTTTCTTATTTTGGCAGGATGGTTACTTCAAAATTGCAAGAGGCACTAATGAATGTGGCATTGAGGAAGATGTAGTGGCCGGGATGCCTTCAACTAAGAACTTAGTGGTGGATTCTGCTGTTGCTGCTGAGCATCGTGCATCTTGGTAATCTTCCACGTTATGCTGAAGATGGCTAGCTGCAACACAAGTTGGATAGTGTCGATGTGCTGTCTATTATTGACAATAAGTTACTGAAAAGATTTAACATGAAGATATTAAGTGCTTAGAAGTTTTTGCTCTAATTGAAAATCTGATGAGCAAATATGAATCTATGCACTAAAATTATTTGTAAATATGCATTTGTTGTATTTTGTATTGGATGCATACTTCATATTTAACAGGGGATGGTTATTTAAGATATAAAGGATTTTGAAGATGCATTTTAAAAATTTAAAAATAATGTATAATATTATTATTATCAAGCAGAATGGCATAATTTATCAATTTCAACATGCTTTAGGGATCTGTATTGATACATACGTAAATTTTAAAAATAATGTATATTGTTGTTGTCGACCAGAATGATACGGTTTTTCACTTTTGGTGTAAGTGAGGTTCTCACAGTCCATTAGATATATATGAAGTGTTTCTGGAAGAAACTGCATGTTTAGTTTTCATCATTGTTTTTAGATTACATTCCGTAATCCATCATCAGAATAATGATATAGGATTGAAGGAATAGTTCTTTTAATTGGCATGAGGTCTACAGTTTCATATGTATTGAACAACTACCAATTAAGCATAGCCATAACTTACGGTGCTAATTGAAAACAAGTAATTTATTGCTAAGAGTTTATTTAGATTGCAAGGTTCATTGTTTGGTTGCGAAGTTCAACAGTCACATACTCTTCACCTCCCCTTAAGCAACTACCAATTAAGCATAGTTATAACTTACGTTGCTCTTTCATAAAACTAAATATTGATTGAAAACAAAAGCATAGTTATAACTTACTTTGCTCTTTCATAAAACTAAATATTGATTGAAAACAAAAGCATAGTTATAACTGACTTTGCTCTTTCATAAAACTAAATATTGATTGAAAACAAGTGGTTTATTGCCAAGATTTTATTTAGATTGCGAGGATAATCGTTTGGTTGTGAAGTTCAACTGTCACAAGCTCTTCACCTCCTCTGTTTTTTAAACTGTGTCTGCCCCATGAATTATATATGTATATCTTGGGGATTGAAACCTTTGTATGGTTAAAGGAAAACTTAATGTATTCGCTGCAAATTAATACAAAGAGAAATCTGAGCTTGCTTTTCCCGTGGAAGTAGCCAAATTGATGAACCACATAAATTCTGTTAGTCTCTGTGTGTTTCGTATTTTATCTGTGCTCAATTTGCTGCAGGTTTATATTACTCTGTTGTACCCTGTTTATCTTTTAACAACATATAGGCAAAGGACACAACACAAAACTAGAATTAAAACCAGAGCTGAATAAAAAATAAGCATCAATCTGTGTGTCCCCGTACAAACAAAAATGAGTCGCGTAAATCTTCAAGAAGATCAGGTCACCAGCTTAGATGGAATCATCCACAAGAGAAGTCGACTCCAAAGAAATCTGCTCTAGCTTTGAATCAACCAAATTCGGGAATAAAAATGTGGGGTCCAAGCTGAAATTTTTTCAGCCGTCTGACATGATGTTTATAAGGCGTTCGTCAAATTTGGGAATAAAAACTTGGGGTACAAGCTAAATTCTTTCAGCAGAGTCTGACATGATGTTTATAAGGTGATAACAAGCCAACACTTACTAAAGAGATTTTCCAAGGTTATATGGATTAATTACCACGTGATTACGGTCACCTATGGATTGCACTTGATTGCAGAAGTGATCATTGCAGCCTTGATTGGAAGTAATAGTTTTACCTGTTCATAGTTCATACAGAGCAATAGGGTTTATGCAATCCAGTTAGATGTGAAAATTGAGAAGATTTTTAATCATCTTTCTTAGCTGTTTGTCAAAAGCAAACCTAAAATAACATGGTTCTTAGTGAGTGCTTTTATCAGTTTCTCTGGAATGTAATCTTCCAAACTGAGAGGTGTGATCAACTGGACAACTTTCAATAACAATGCATATAATTTAGTACTGTTTGATCACTGAGATTTTAGAATGGGCAATGTGAAGAATTTTTTCAAAAATCAATTCAAATATTGCATGCTGGTGGCAAGCTACACAGATGCATGCAATTATAAAATTAGAAATATTATGGGGTCTTGGTGGCATTGTCATCCGCATTTTTTAACAGTTTCAATGCAATATTAGTGAAGGATTTGGTGATGAATCACAGAGGAACCTATGCACCATTGAAATTCTTTGTATGATCAGCAAGAATGAATTGAACCGGACAATTATATTGCTGTATTTATAAAATTATAAATCCTTACACTGAATTTATCCAATATGCTGCTACGGCAATTACTAATATAGAAACTTTCAACTCCAAATATAATATTCACTATGCACATATACTACAGATACTTATCTAATAAATATTCAAATGATTAAATACTCGCATGTAAGTAATCAAGCTGATATAAGTAAGAAAACAAGAGTAATACCAAAGATGGTGTATAGTTGTTCCCTTGGTGACGGAGATTTGAAGCAACAATTTTCTATAAGTTTTTGTTGTATTTTTCAACCGCAAAAATAAACTTGCAGTTGGGACCCAAACATCTGTACGGTCGCAGTGGAACAGATAATATTGTCTTTACTCTTCCCAATGTTGCGTTGGGCAGGGAATAAGAGGTTTGACGCTTTGTTAAACTCGGCGGTAACCTTTAGAAATGCTCATTGCGGACAATGAAGGAAATACGACTGCAAAATACTAGCAGCAGTTGAAAAAAGTCACTACAGCTTCCACAGGGTGTCCGATGCCCTCCACCGATGGCAAGATAGTCTCCATATCATGCAATTCCTTCACAAAGTAACCGATAACCTTCACAATATGCATCTAACGTCATGTACGGCTCAACATGTGAAACATAAATGCTGATCTTCTCATAAGCTACGTTAGTCTTGAACAACATAACCTGACCCCCGATAACTGTTTATATTTTAGTCATTACATTGTTTTCATTATGCCAATAAAAATTTATAAATTACACTAATATATGTTCACTAGTAAATGTGTAGCTAACCAAAAACAAAAAAAAAAACAAATTTAAACATCTATTGGTACATATATGTTTTTAACACAAGACAAGTTGCACAAAATAAAAGTCATTTTTGCATTAATTATAGGGGAAACGTACCAATAGCCACCAAGGCTAACTTCACACATTCGTGTAGAGTGCAAAATATGTTGGATTTCTTTTTTTTTTGGGCTTCTTCGTAAGCGAGTTAGGACCTTAAAAAGAAAAATTTGGCTTATGGGTATTTAAAACGCACCTTGTGGAACCCGTAAAGTGAAAGGTGTTAAAAAAGGGTATTTTTAAACCTTCGTCCCCTACATCTTTACCACTTCACCGGTACCCATCCATTAGACAACCAATAAAAACCCACAAAAATTTAAGGTGTTTTCAATAGTTTTCAATGTGTTTTATTTTTTTTGGTCAACTACACATTCAATAGTGAACATATATTGGTGTAATTTGTAAATTTTTATTGGCATGATTAAAACAATTTAATGACTAAAATGTAAACAGTTTTTGGGGGTCAGGTGAACAAGGAGTAAACAACAATTGGATCATGGGTGGTAATTGGGGGTTTTCCCCTAGTACATTTATGTTTACAATTACCACTCTATGCAAGTGGCTCAAACTTCAATGTTAATGGTGCACAATGTCACATAATTTAAAACATTATGAATAGTTAATGGTGCACATTTTGACATAATACAAAACATTGATCAGCTTTATGAGCTATCAATTGCACATTCGCCCATACTTCCTATCACATCTTCATGCATTAACTTCATCTACTTATGGTACCTGCACACACAGTTAATGGTGTAAGGCTCCCTAATAAACCAAAAAACATATTATAATTCATATATATGACTGAATTTATGCAAGCCACCTATTTTGTCAATTAAACCAAATATAAAATTGATTTCCTAAAAGCAACGACAGAACTCAGGCATAAATGGCCACTGCAAAATGAAATGACATTGTTTCCCACGAAAATTCAAATTTGAAAATCAACCACCACAATTCAATGCATTCAATTTACACATTCGAATGATTTTATAAGAGGGAATTTCCAGGGTCATTTTCATTTCAAATTTTCCTCTGCTTTCACTTAATATTCTCTGCAAAATTCAGAGCTTACTAAGGCAACTTCTGCACATTCCTCTTAAGAGGGAGCTTATTCAGGTTGGTACACCTAGAATAACTAAATTCATGTTTTTATTTATCAATATACTATTTTACATTTATGTTCTCTGTTTCATTATTCAATATACTGTTTTATATTTATGTACTCAATGTTTACAATATTTCAGGCATACAAATTATTCTGTTTTCAGTTAGCTGTTCAAATTAGCATTATTCATTATTTAATCATATCACAGTTGCATTTTTATCACCTGCATTCATCATATATCAAAGATAATAACATCAACATTATCCTTAGTAAAGCTTTCCAACTGCATATATCAAATATAATAACAACATTACCCATTTTTTAATCATATCATAATTATATTATGAATCCCTCATTAATAATCATGAAATTTAATGGGTATACAGTTTTTGTCCCAATTTATTGAACGGTTTTAGGAAACCTCTACCCATTCCTTCCCCTTATATTTTGCACACAATGAAAGTGGTTAATCTGCTTTCTTCCACTTATTTGGGTAGAGGTTTTCTTTTTTCAGTAATTACAATTTGTAGACAATGATATATTCTTATCAGATTATTTATATATATATATATACAGTCATGTTGTGTAGGGTTTCATCATATCAAGCAGGATAGGTTGTTGGGGGGTATATGATTTTTCTAGATCAGATTAAATATATAAACAAAATGTAAAAATATATGTATATCGGATTATATATATTTCCAATTTATATAACCCTAACACTTCCATAACATCAAATACTTTCACCTTGCTCTATGACTGTCCTTGCATTAGGCTACTGTCCAAGTCAATGGAAAGTTTGATTAGCTTTCTTAAGGACTCATAGATCTGAAAATATGTCCTCTCTATTGCACGGCCATGTACGATGCCCTGATATGCAATTTAAACTGTATCTTTTAGCTTCATACTGCCATGACTTCAAAACCGTGAGAGATAATTATTTAGGGGCTATAAATTGCCCGATGACCCATTCTGAAGTAGACATATACATGGCATGTAGTGCACATAATCATCATGTGAAAAATCTGAGGCAAACACATCAAAACACTCTTTCCCTCCAGTGCATGCAATCATAAGTGTTAAAAAATCCATGGCAAATACCATGACTTATAATTTCTTGGCAAAAGCCATGAATTTTAAAGTCATGGAAAATGCCATGAATTTTATAACACTTCATTGCATTCTCTACAGGGCAAAATAGCTCCTCTGTTTCTTCATCCTGGCAAACTTAGATGCGATACGTGTTAATCTATTTACCTTTCCCTGGCATTTTGTATGTTCAACAATGGGTTTTAGTTGGCATTGAGGGTCATTCTGCATTTTGCTATTTTTTACCATCATTTCTCTATATGCCATCGAGGGTTTCACTATAATAATTTTCTTTAGGGCATACTATGAAATCATTACATAAAATGTGAATGAAATAGAACATTGTTAGTTTTATTTCAGAATACATAGATTGTGAATGAAATAGATATATATGTGTGTGTACATATATATACAAACACAAACACATATATACATATACATATGTATAATTATAAATACATAATACACATATGCATACATGTACATATATAGTTGTTTATGTACATGCACATATATACATACACATACATAGATTTTAAAGTATAGACCATGCACTATTTGATTTAAACAAGCAAAACCCAGGATTACATGAATTTGTTTGTAGATATACATACACAGCCTGAATGTAAGGGTGCAGTCCTAAAGCCTTTTGTGATCATGCTTGTTTATTTTTTGGATTTTCACTCATATTTATGCTTCGGTAACAAGTTATGCTCTATTTATTGTCCTTGTAGGTTAAGTAGAAAATCATGACACCGACTAGAAGAGAAAAAAGGGTTGTAGGAAGAGGACCACATGCAATTAGAGTCACTAGTGGGGTGCACTTCATTGAACCAAAGCCTGCTAAGGAAGTGCATGTGAGTCCCATCCAAGAAGTTGTTCTTGACTCTGCGGATGAAGCCACCAACACATTTCAAGTCAAATTGGATGTTCAACCAGATGTTTAACCTGCTATGCAACTGCCCTCACCTGTACCCATTAGGCAGTGGACATATGTTGATATGGAAGGAGCTGTTATAAGTGTCGAAGAACACAACATGTTAATCAGGGCAGCAGTAATCAAGTGGGGTATGCCACCTAGTAGTTTGAGGGCGTGACTGTTAGGAGTTACCACCACAAAGAGGAGGGGTCCACGTACCATTTTATTTGAGGAGGAAATTGAAGTTGTCCAATGGTGCAAGGAAATGGAAGAATTGGGCCACAGACTGCAAGTAAATCAACTACAAGCTACAATTGCCCAAATAACTGGAAGTTAGCTCAATCCATTCACAAATGGGGTCCCCGGGAGGTCATGGTGGGTAGGTTTTCAAAGAAGACACCTAGATTTGACAATCAGAACAATTGAAGGAGTGGACAATGATAAATCAATTATGGTTCGTCCTTCTGTCGTGCAAGCATTCTACGACAACCTCGAGAATATGATCAACCTTAACCACTATGGAGCAAGCCGAATTTGGAACTGTGATGAGACTGGTATTCAGGCTGGTAGGAACTGTGGCATGAGAGTTATTGCCAAATTGGGTGCAAAATGTGTACCACATTTGGTATCAAAAAGTAGAGTGGATCACAGTGCTGGCTTGTGTAAGTGCGTCTAGGTTAAGTATTCTTGGGTTCTACTTTTTAAATCAAAGAGGCACATGCAGAACTATATCATAAATTGTGTGATAGGGGAATTGATGGTAGTCCAAGAATATGCTTGGATGACAAAGGAACTATTTGTCAAATGGGTAGACCATTTTGTAGGTAATATCCTCAGTGGGGTTTCCCCGACAAACAAGGCCCTTCTCATTTTTGACAGTCATGGAAGCCTAGTGGCTTTCAAGACCATAGAAGAAGCAAGAAAATTAGGAATAAACCTGCTAACACTGCCTGCTCATACCAATCACAAGCTACAACCAATGGTGTCAACATTTTTGCTTCATTCAAGGCTTATTTCAGAGAGCAAAGAACCATATGGCAAGCAAACAACCCACATATTGATATTAGACGTGAAGAGTTGGCAACTCTTGCAAGCCAAGCTTTCAAAAAAGCATTGAAACCAAGCAACGTTGTTAGTGGGTTCCGTAGAACAAGAATTTGGCCACTTAATCAGTCAACCCTTGACAGGGACATGGGGCCAAGTGAGGGCTATGTTGTTGAAGAGGATGTAGTAACTCCTGGAATAGAAGATGATGCAGTCACGATGGAAGATGACCAACAGTTTATTGCAACAAAGACCTGCTTGCGTCTATTTGGTTGCAATGAAGATCAAATAGATGGTTTTGTGCGAGAATACAATGCAAGGAATGTGGCAAGTGATGTTGTAGTAGAATGCAATGAGGGTGTTGAATCTACAACACACAGTCATAGTTTGCCAGCACAAATCTAACCAGTTTTTGCAAAATTCCAACAAAAAATCCAACCAATTCTTGTAGCATGCAATGAAGTTAGAGAAACTACATCAACAGGCCTAAGTTTTCCAACTCAAGTAAGCCAACCGAAATGGATGCATGAAGCAGCCACAAACCTTGGAGTGCAATTAAATTTGACTAAGGAAGAAGTCAGCCTTTCTATGCCATCCCCACCACACGTTGATCTAGCTGAAGTAATTGATGCTCAAAGTGAAGATGACAATGCAATTAGTGAGGAAGAAGTTGAGTTTGTGCCATGCACCCCACATGATGGACAACAAACGACAAGACCAAACAATAGATTCTTGAGACTTCCAGTGCAGTGAGTACTTCGCCTTAGTAGGTAGTCCCAAATACTAACATCCGACGCCTTCATTGAAATGTACAATGAACAAGAGGCATAGAAGAAAAGGCATTAGGAGTTGCAACAACGTAAGGAGTATATGATGCAGAGAAAGGAAAAACGTGAAGCAAAATCAATTGAAAGGGAAGCAATGAGGGCTGAGAAGCAAGCAAGAAAACTAATAGAAGATGAGGAGAAAATGATTGGAATGCAGGAGAAAGCAATTAGACAGGAGCGGGCAAAGGCTAAACGACTACAAAAGGCAGCTGAAAAGAAAGCTAAACAAGCAAAGAGGATAAAACGTAAGTCTACAGTGGGGAATCCTATACCCCCCCAACACCCTATCCTGCTTGATATGATGAACATATTGTCACCAACCTTTATAGCTATTAACAATATGCAAGTTGGGAGTGCCTCCCAACAAATGGGACTGATTGTAGATGCAAGCCAAGCATTGCTTGCTCAAATAGCAACATGCCTTCAAACCTCTATTAACCAAGTATCACCTACTACAAGTGGACCAGACTCAGCTATTGGTGGATATCTCACTCCACCTCCTTTTCCTAGCAATATGGAGAATTGATAATGTTTGTATTGAATTTTGTTTTTGATCGATGTAGTAGTATATTTTGGTGATATGTTTTATTGAAGCATAAATATGAGTTTGAAAATCTGAAACATAAACAAGCATGATCACAGAAGGCTTAAGAGTGCACCCTTACATTCAGACTATGTATGTATATCTACAAAAAAATTCATGTAATCCTAGCTTTTCCTTGTTTAAATGAAATAGAGCAAGGTTTAATAAATTGGAAATATATATAATCTGATATACATATGTTTATATTTTGTATATATATTTAATCTGATACATACATATATATAATATATATACATATATATAATCTGATATAGATACATATCTATATAAGATTATACATATATAATCTGATATATATAATGCATATAAGATTATATATGTATGATCATACATATAATGTATATAAGATTATATATGTATGATCATACATATATAATCTGATATATATATATATATATATATATATATATATATATATATATATATATATATATATATATATATATATATATATATATATATATATATATATATATCAGATGTTGCTCTAAATATATGAGTATCTTTGTACTACATTTTTTTTTGGTGGCTCTCAATGTTTTGCAAGGTTAGTATTTTCTAGCACCATGTGTTTGAGATTTCTCTAGCTAATCTTCAGAATGATGAGAATGAGGCTTACATAAAGATTAAGTTTCATGCACAGGATGTTCAGGGCTGTTCTTACAAATTTATGGTCAAGCATTATATGTTCAGGGTAGGAATGTTCTTACAAATTAATTATTAAGCATTAAATGTTTAGTCACTTTTAAGGTTTTTGCAATTTTATGCTTTATGCATGGTTGTTTGAAGTTTCTATTGTTTGATTGTGCAGGGTATGGATTTCACCACAGACAAGTTGAGGTCTTTGGTACGCAAATGGCAGACATTGATAGAGGCTCATGTTAATGTCAAGACAACTGATAACTACATGTTGAGAATGTTTTGCATTGCATTTCTGAAGAGAAGTCGTAATCAAGTCAAGTGGTCATGCTATGCCCAATCAAGTCAAAAAAGATAGGTAAAAATGGCACATGAAATTGACTGCTTGGTAGATAAATGCTTGTTTGCAGATTCGTAAAAAGATGACAAAAAAAAAAGGTTCGCGAAGGTCCATGTGATGATCTCTCTAGCTAATGACATCACTATATATATATACAATCACGATAAGAATATATCCATTGTCTGAAGCTTCATGTGATGAAATCCTACATGTGACTATATATATATATATATATATATATATATATATATATATATATATATATATATATATATATATATATATATATATATATATATATATATCTTTTACAAATAAATGGTGCTAGAAAAGGCGGTGAAGTTTGTGATGTGTAATCCTAAATCTGCTCTATAAATTGGGACAAAAACTATATACCCATTAAATTTCATGATTATAATGTAGGGATTTGAAGAAAATCTAACAAAAATTGTATACCCATTAAAGTTCATGTGCAAATTGTAATTACTGAAAATACAAAACATCTACCCAAATAAGTCGAAGACAACAAATTAACCCATATCCTAAAACCCCTCAATAAATTGGGGTAAAAATTGTATACCCATTAAATTTCATGATTATATAGGAAAAAATAGTATTACCCATTAAATTTCATGATTATACCGTTAAAAAATCCGACAATGCTCTATTTAAATCGTGAACATTCTATGTAATTAGTTCTAGTATACCGTAAAAAATAATCATAGCAGTCAAACCCTTGATGCCATAGATAGAATAATTCACGAGTGATTCTATTTCATTCACATTGTATGTAATGAAAAATGATTACAGTCAAACCCTCAATGCCATATAGAGAAATGATTCTAAAACACACAAAAGTGCACACAAACACTGTCAATGCCAACAAAAACCCATTATTAAACAAACAATAGTGCAGGGGAAAACACACAGAGATGTACCTGGGAGCATATGGGAGCTGACAGAAGTGGTGAACCTCGTAGGAGGCCACGATGACGGTGAGAGAAGAAAGATGGAAGTGAAAATGGGGAATAAAACCACAAGAGATAATTAGATTAGGTCTTAAAGATGCTCGACAACCTGCAGTTAAATAAACCCATACATGTGGTTTGTTGAACGTATATGTGGCATGTGGTGATTAAGATAATGTGGTGAGGTTGAGATATAAGCGCCCACCTCCTAGTGGACCCACGTGTAATAATGAGCGGGCCCACATACAAACACAAGTTGAAATAGATTTATTGATAATTAGAAATAGGTTTTTTTTTTTTAAATGGCCTTTTAATGAATGGGTAGTGGTGAAGTGGTAAAGATGTAGTGGATGGAGGTTTAAAAACACTCTTTTTGACCACTTTCACTTTATGGGTTCTAGAGGACACATTTTAACTACCCACAAGCCAATTTTTTCTTTTTAAGCTAATAACTCACCTACAAACAAGCCCAAAAAAATTGAAGAAATCAAACGTATTTTCGACTCTCTACGAATGCACAAAGTTAGCCTTGGTGACTACTGGTATGTTTCCCCTAGATCTATATTTTATCCTCAATTTTAATAGTAGCCCATTAGTAATTTTTGAAAATTGCATCCTAATATAAAATAATTCTCAATTGAGTCCAAAAATCCCAAAAACCTATAAATGGATATAAAAATTGATAAGGTTTGGGCAAGTTGTAGATTCAATAATTTTAAAGGTATCTTCAAAATTCAGGTTGTACCATCCTATACAATTTTATATGGATTTTTATTATCCAAACAGTTTGTACTTGTCAAAAATAGATTGTGTTACTGAAGTCAATAAAATATTTCAAGCATATTCCTAGTTATGTAACTATTTGCATCACCCTACATCATAAAAGGCACAATGTTTTATTTGGTATTTTTAATTGGTTAGGGGTATAACTTATCAGGGTGCGACAAGGATTTATTGGCTATTATTGGGATTTTAAGGGATATGATTCAAAGTGCTAATTTGTATCAATGACTTACATCCAAAGTTCACTAGTGGTCACTACTGATGCTTAAAACCCTCACTTCTAGGCAAACAATGTCCTATGGGAAGTTTCATAGATGTGGGACCCAATTTTGTTGTCTACGAAATGACCTCCAGGGTTTTAGAAGTTGGCTCTTCAAATGATTTCAAAGGAAAATGGAAGAGAGAAAGTAGGAAAAACTGAAATAAAACTAATTAAGGCAATACGCCAAAAACACCTCTGGTAGTCACCACTAATTTACATAATATAGATCAAAACTTTCCAAACACCATAAACAATTTAAAAGAGTGTTTGCATGATTTAAAGTCTATAACATTCATGGAAAGATTATACTATAAAATTAAGGAATCAAAAATAATAGGCAACCATCAATCTCATAAACTGTTGTTATCTCTATTCCAAAACTAAAAGTTACAATATATTCTCTCCATAAACAGTTAATAGAAATTTCTACTAAGAGAGGAACCAAATATTGGAACCAGAACTGAACAAGCAGAACCAACGAGACATAACCCTTGACAATGATAACATCTTAGAATAAACAAGTGTCGTTGCGCTTCATGGTTGGGACTCTCGAGGCCAAGAAAACTTGACACTTGGAGTCTCCCGCATGTTTCCATCATGAAAACTTGGCAACAAAATTAGATATTCAAAATGTTTTGACGTGCACACATATGTGATCTGTAGATTCCAGGCATGGCAATACCTTAATACTCAGGGGACTTCAAATGCTGACATGTGCTTCACTTGGACTGTCGTAGCAACTTGACCAATAGTGCATCTTTTTCTTGCAAAGGGAACTCTTTCACTCTTCAAAGCGTGTGGTGATGCCATGTAGAATTTTGGGTCCATATTTTGAATCTCCTTGCCTCCAATGCATTGGTGGCACCATGGTGTTGTCCCAAAGGAAATTCGAGTATTGTTTGTAGCAAGTGAGCGTGGGGGTGCCACATGTCTATAGTGGGGAAGCCCTTTCATAAAGTGAATTCTGCCAAGGCTGCAAAATAAAGAGGAGGCTGGAGTTGGATGCCTGACTTTCAACCATGTCCAACTAAGCACTAAGGCACATACACCTCAAAAGTGTGGATTTAATCCACAATCACTATTTGGGGTTAGCACTCAGTTATGTGTAGTTTAAAGGGCCTCAAGTTCCATTTCTACAACCAAAAGTTTTATCCTAATTTTTTATTAGTAATTTTTTTATAGCCCTAGTTGTACCACCTAAATCCATCACCCTCACCTCATTCCTACTAGTTTCACCACCCTCCAACCATGCTAATAGCACTTGGGATTGATTTTATTTGTTGTAAAGGAGAATTATCTTAGGAAGCATAAATTTTATCTACAATGTTATATTTTGACTTTTTATAGGTGTTCAAAAGCTATTTCTACAAAATTTACAACCATTTATTTGAATTTTATGGATTTTGTATCCAATTCCTATTATTTTAGTTTGAAATTACATATTAAATTTGTCCTGTATTTTAGAAAAAATGCATTAAAGTGGTTATTTTTCTTACTACAAAGGTTCTAATTTCACATGATGTGATATTTAATCTATTCATGAGGAGTCTATCTTAGTCTATAATGTGTTTTTTCATCCTTCTATAATCACCCTAAACAAAGGGAATGCAAGTCTTGACAAAATGTTATCCTAAAACATCTCAAGTGGCTTCATCTCTTTCCCCATCTCTATGGACATGTTTCTAAATTAGGTACTTTGTATCAAAAGCAAGCATGGGCTAATAGGATCGATCATGTCTTAGGATCAATTAGTTATAGCATTGATTTTGACACTATGTGTCACCTCTCACATATCAAGTGTTGTTTTGCTCTTTGGACCAAAATTTGGTAGGTCTATGGAGACACAAGTCATTTTCCATTCTCAAAAGTCTTATAATGGATAATTTTATAACCTTGTAATGATTGTGATAAAATACTGTATGACAATGATACAATATATGAGTTTTCTAATTTGAAAGGTATTGAATGTTGTGATGGAATCAAGGCTTTTTCTAATGTTCCTTCTCATCTTATAGAGATGAACATTAATTATTTTTCATTTTTTAACTCTAATCTAGATTCAAGTGGTTTATCTTCTTTATCCATGATTCATCATCACAAGGCTAATAACACTTGCATCACAACATTGGTAAATTGATTGGTTATTCATTTTCAATCATTTGGTATAGACACTACATCATGGGATGGGTAGTCTAGTCTGATAATATGCATTGAAATTCCATCTTTGACATCAATTATTTTATTTGAGTTGATTGTTGACATCCATGGCTTCTAGTTAATTTCAATAGGATTATCATATTTGTATCATTATTTTAGATATAGTTCATTGGGATGAGTAATTGATAAATATTGCAAGTCTTTTTGTGAGTCACATCTTGTAGATTTGGAGGAAACCATTAAAGACATTCATCTTCTCCTTGATGATAAATATATCATAGTTTTTGTCTAACCATATGTTGGAACACAATGATCTATTGAGAGGGGGATGAATCAATAGATATTAAAATTTTTAGCTCTTACAACCTTTTGTGCAAACTGCTTTCTTTAACCCTTAATGTGTAGGTACTAATCATGTGATACTGAAATATGCATGCACACAAAAACATCACATAACACTAGATATACATGGAAAAACCACAGTGACTAAGCTTGCTTGAGTCTACTGCTCAAATCTAGGGTCACAATCCAAATCTCTGTTACAACATTTTAGGGCTACAACCCAAGGAAGCATCAACTACCTAGTTTAGAAGCAACTACTTCAAGGAGACTACAATACCCTAATCTAAGCCACAACTTAGTACAATGATTACAAAATCATATATGCATACAATTTGGTTCTACAAAACCTATTATGCATCATTACATTCAGTATATTGTTGCTTTCACTACAACACACACTCTGCTGTTGAAGCTGCAATCTCAACAACATAACTCTGTACTTCTCTCTTTTGCACACAAAACAATCAATGTTCTATCTCTATCCCTCTCTTTCTTCTCTTTTGCACTTTCACATATATTCACCTCGATGATTATCTGCATTACAATCTAGGTTGCTTTTTCTAATTTTGTTTGCTTTGTCTGCTCTACTGCTTTCTTTTTTTCTCTTCTGCACTTAAGAATATTTTATGTTTTATCTTCTTGTGCTACACACTCTCCCTCTATGTCACTACTGCTCACTCAAAAATACATACTTCTATTCAGCTCTTTGTGCACTAGTTGACTTCACACACAATAGATACAACTACTTAGACCAACAACATGCTTCTACAAGATATTACTGTTAGAATATATGCCTCAATCTCACAGGCTAAAACCTCTGAGAAAGCATAGTCGCTATGACATTCTTGTTGTCTGGCCGACTGGTAGTTTACCTTATGTTTTGATCATGTTGCCAAGACAATGCTTTTGTCTTGCCGAAGGAATCTATCGCTGTGACTTATGGCCATCGTTGTAACTTCTCATCGCGTGGAGAACTCTGGCCGACAGGCCATTCAATAGGGCGTCGGTGAGACTCATAGCGACCGGGGGCTTCAGAGTAACTTCTACACTCGGAAAGAAGTCCTAGCGACATTGGAAGGTCTTGCCGACAAGGATAGGCATTGAATTCATCAGGGTAACCTATGTCGGCTCGGTGAGAAGTCTTACCGAAAGTAACATGTCTCAGTGACAATGTTGGAGCTTTTGGGGAAACCCTTAGGTGATCGATAAGAAGTCTTACCGATAGTGATGTGTCTCACCGACGGGTATACATTTGGAGACTTCAGTGTAACACATAAGGCTTCGATATGAAGTCTTGGCGAATGTGGAAAGTCTCACTGATAGCATGTGGGGTCATCGGTTTGGTATGACTCTTGGCGAACAGTGATGTCGGGATAACTTGGAAGCCTCAGTAAGAAGTCTTGCCGAAGGATGTTTCTCTCGCCGACAGTGTGGGATGTGTTCGGCATGACTCCTGGTGAAAGGTGGGCTCGGGGTAACCTGGAGACTTCAGCATGAGGTCTTGGCGAAGGTCAAATGTCTTGCCAATTCGGTAAGACATGAGTGCTCGGTGAAAGGTCTCGGCGAAAGACAAAAGTCTTGCCGACTATTTTTTGGCGCTCGGTATGACTTAAGACCTCGGTGTACTGTCTCGGCAAAATCGATAAGTCTTGCCGACAGTCGAATGCTTCAGTATAACACATGAATGCTTGGTGGGATGTCTTGGCGAAAGACGATTGTCTCAGCGAATGGAATTCTCATGTCAGCATGACTTGAGGACTTTGGTATGAGGTCTTGGCGATCTACGATAGTCTTGCCAATGGAAATATTGAGATCGATGTGACTTGAAGATCTCGGTGAAACCTCTTGGCGACAGTTGAATGTCTTAGCGATAGAGTTGGCGGATGAGTTCAACTGGAGGTTGGTGAGAGGTCTCGCCAATCATGTCGATGAGGAGACTCTTGCCGACAGATGGATGCCGATAGAAATACAATGGGTTTTGGTATGACTTATGAGCTCAGTGGAACCTCTTGCCGATGGAGATGACTCTTGGTGACAACGTGTAATCTGGTCTTGTGGCATCGGGGAGACACTTCTAGTGTCTCATCGACATGCGACACAAGTTGATCATTGTTGACCGAGTGAAGATTGTCTGACGTGGTGAGATATGGACAAATCAGAGAAAGCAGAATGTGAATCATTTCTGAGCTAGATGATTCAACAGTTGGAAACAAACCATTTCATAAAGCCAAAGTCAAAGAGAAGGAAAAAAAGCGAATAGATGTGAAAGGCCGAGTGGCTGGCTAGAAGGCCGGAGCCATGAGGCCATAACAGGTGATGCTGAAGAGCTGAGAGCCAGAGAGAGATCGATAGAGAAAGGCAGAGTGGCTGGCTGACAGGACGAAGTCATGAGGCTGAGGCAGAGAGTGAGAGAGGCAGAGTTATGCTGTTGGAATCTCTCCTAATCATGAATTCCATGTTTGATCTCTCAGTGATAGTATGTTACCAATTGTATCCAGAATGAACAAGATGAATCTCTGAAGAGGCTATGAGCCTGAATTTGTATTGTAACCATTTCTGTTGCTGAATAATACAATGGCTCGATCTTTGGAGTGTGGGGTTTTTTATCCAAAAGGATTTTCCCCATGTAAATCTTTATGTTTTGGTTTTCTATTTTCATCTTTCATGTCTTCTGGTTCATATAGTAGAATCTGTTAATGCTTGTTGTTGAATTTACATGTGTTTCTCTCAGATGGATCAATGTAGGAAATTAACTATGTCTATTTCGCATTTGGACATAGTTGTATGTGTCTTTGAGGCAACCTAATTGGAAATGAAAGTTACCGAAGGCACTACTGCATGGAGTTTTCATAAGATGCGCTCCTAGATTTCCTTACAAATGGTATCAGAGCCTTCTTTTGGTTGCTAGTTTTGGGTATTTCTCCTGTGAAGATTTCTCAGTTTGATTTGCTAGAGGAAATCTGGAGGAATGGATTGATTTATTGATCCTTTGATGAGTGGAAGCCTTGTGCTATTCTAAGATAGCATGCAGCTTGAAGGATGGTCAAGATGGAAAAGGGAGTTGATCATGTTGTGATCTATGTCTCTTGGCTAGTAGAGGTATAACCTTGGAAGTATGAGGTGGATTTTCTTACTCTGTGGCTGTGTAGTAGTAAAGCTTTCATATTGGTGTCTATGTGACAGGCTCCTGGGTGATATGGAGAAGCCGAGATTGTTTCTCAGTCATGGAAGAGAGTGCTTATGCTAGGTGGTGGTTCCTGGTGTTGGAAAGCACTGTTTCCTGTTAACCTCGAATGCTTGAAGGCTATGGAGTTAATCATTAGATGATTTGCAAGCTTCTGAAATAGCCTTTCTCTCTTTCTCAGATGCATGTACATGGTGGTGGTTTAAAGTTGGCCTGAAAGGGGCCTGGATTCTCTTGAACTGCTATTTTCTTTCTAAGGATGATTTGTACTTGCATGGCTCTGTGGTTTTGTAGGTTTTACATGGTTAAGCAAAACTTGTGATCATGTGGAGTTGATGTTAAGCTATTGTCTAGACACTGGCCCTTTGGGGTGTTGCTGGATGAGATAGTTGTAGGTCTGCATGCATGCTTGGTGTATGGTTTTGAGGAGGTATGACTCTTTCTCTGCATGGGAGTGTTGGTAAGTGTTTTGTTACTTAGCATTCTTGTGGTAATGCTTGTGGGGTCCTTGATTATGGTGCTCATTGTGGACATGATTGGAAAATCAGATCTGGCATGATTTGATGTTTGAGTCATGTAGTCTATGTGGTTATTCTCTTTGATATCTCAGTGTTGCAGTTTTCAATGTGATAACGGGTTTGCATGTTCGATGTCTGTGATCTACGAGTTATGCGATTGGTGGATTAGCTACCCATTGGTTGCAGTGAGATAACTTGGATGTGGACTGTCTTTATCCACGAGGTTGATTCATTGGTGATGCAGATTTGTTAGCTGGCCTTGTATGTGGTCACTTGTGCATTGGTGTGATTGTTGTGAGATGAGAGGATGGATATTCTTGAGTACCTGAATAGTCAGTTATGGGAACCTAAAACAGTTGGTCATGATGCTTGGAAAGCTCAGGTGTCACGTTTCAGTGGGAGCTCTAGCAGTGACTGTGGATTCATCACATGGTGGTGAATGGCCTTCTATAGTGTTGCAGAAGGGTTCTTGTCCTTTTGCATGGACATTATTTGAAGATGTGCAACATCTTGGAACCATGGAGGATGCATGGAGTCTTTGGCTGAGGTGTTGGTGGTGCTTGACAGGTGATGTTGTTTTGAGTTTATTTGCTTTATGTCATGGTATACTCTTGTTTGTGCACTAGAGTTTTGACATTGTGCATTGTACTTGAGACAATGGTGGAGTCACTTGAAGCATGGTATCTCCTATGGGGATGTGTAGATCACGGTGTCATGATAAGTTCCTGATTCAGATGATTGGAGCTTCGACAGTGGTCTAGTAATTCTTTGTGTATTGGGTGCTTTTGATTACTTGCTTGATACTTCGTGATAGTGCAGTAATGCAGATGAAGTTTAGCATGAGATGATCGGTTGCTAGTACTCATGGATACATGAAGAATAAGATGAGGCTATTTTTCTCTTATGAGAGATGTATTGCTGCTTGTTACTCTTGTTAAATTTTTTCAGCAGAAAGTCCGAGAAGCCTACACCTTGGTTGAACGTGAGTTCAATAAGAGACTTATGAGGAGATTTCTCTTGGATTAGTCATGATGACTTGCATATCTTGAAAGAAGTATTCTCGTTCCCACTCTTGGTCTACTCGGCAGTCTATCTGAGAGGTATTTGGCTCATTATATCTTTCAGATGTATTTTTTGTTCACTTTCATGATATGGATCCTGGATTGTTGTTTAATGGTTATGGAGGATTCATAGTAGAAGTTGTACAGTTTTTTTTTATCTCCATGTTACTAATGAGAATGGGTAGGAGATGTTGTATGAGCTGATTTCCTAAAATGGGGAATGAACTAGTTTGATCTTCTTTGAGAGGTTTACATCCATGTTTTTAAAGTTGGTTTGATCTTGATGATTGAACGAATGGATGTTGTTAAGGTTTTCTTTTGGGATGTGAAGAAGATCATTCTTGACACAGCTGGTTGTTAGAAGTGTATGTAGGAGGATGTTTCTACAGGAAGTTGATGGGCGGTGTTTCTCTCTGTGGCCGTGAAGGTTTGTGATGAGAGAAATGTTTCTTGTAGCAGTTTGTTGCAGGTTGCTCATGTCATTGTGGATATTTCCTTGGTACTACAGGGTTACATTTTCTATGTGCTAGTATTGGTAGGCTTGCGATGCCTTCTGATCTTTCAGATCTGGATTTCTCAGGCAGTGGGAGTTCTTGTATGTGTCTTGTCTTCAACTGGTTGACACTGGAACTTGTATTTGCTATTAATGGATTGGAAGAAGCTTACTAATGGTGATACCTTTAAGGTATGTGAGATTGGATGGTATAGCACGAGCTGTGGGTGGTATTTTTAGTTGTGTGGGTTATCAGTTGGATGGAAGCAGTCAGTCTTATTGTTGTTCTAACTGATGTTTAGTTTCTTGTTTCTGGATAATGACTTCACTGTTGTGTTTTGATTGAAGCTTTGAAGCTAATATTGCTTCTGTATAGCGATTGAGCACAGTGAAGTGGTAGCAGTATCTTGTTGAAGATATCACTAGGATCCTTTTTGCTTGTGTTCATTGGAATGGTGTTTATACACCTTGGCTTTTTATCTTTCTTCCACACGCGAAAGATGACAGGATTGTTGCTTGAATGTTGGACATCATGGATGTTGGAGTAGAATTTTTGATAGAGCATGAGAGCATGTTTAAGGTCTATGTGGTTTCCTAAAAGGCTGTGATCGGTTGCCTTGTTGGATAGTGAGTTGCAGTTGGATGCCTAGTCTTTGTTGTAGATTGTCTTGTGGACTGTTATTTGTGAAATCTTGTTGATTGGGTGTCTTGAGTATTGCAGGGTTTGAACTGGTGGAGCTAGTGTGGTCTTAGTTCCTAGTTGCTTTGAAGGTGCCTGTGTGATCTTCGTCAAGTGGGAGATTGTTAGAATATATGCCTCAATCTCATAGGCTGAAACCTCTGAGAAAGCATAGTCACTGTGACAATCCTATTGTCTGGCCGACTGGTAGTTTACCTTATGTTTTGATCATGTCGCCAAGACAATGCTTTTGTCTTGCTGAAGGAATCTATCACTGTGACTTATGGCCATCGTTGTAACTTCTCATCGCGTGGAGAACTCTGGCCGACAGGCCATTCAATCGAGCTTCGGTGAGACTCATAGCGATCGGGGGCTTCAGAGTAACTTCTACACTCGGAAAGAAGTCCCAGTGACATTGGAAGGTCTTACCGACAAGAATATGCATTGAATTCATCGGGGTAACCTATGTCAGCTCGGTGAGAAGTCTTACCGAAAGTAACATGTCTCGGCGACAGTCTTGGAGCTTTCGGGGAAACCCTTGGGTGATCGGTAAGAAGTCTTACCGATAGTGATGTGTCTCATCGACGGGTATACATTTGAAGACTTCAGTGTAACACATAAGGCTTCGATATGAAGTCTTGGAGAATGTGGAAAGTCTCACCGACAACATGTGGGGTCATCGATTCGGTATGACTCTTGGCAAACAGTGATGTCGGGATAACTTGGAAGCCTTGGTAAGAAGTCTTGCCGAAGGATGTTTCTCTCACCGATAGTGTGGGATGTGTTCGGCATGACTCCTAGCGAAAGGTGGGCTCGAGGTAACCTAGAGACTTTAGCATGAGGTCTTGGTGAAGGTCAAATGTCTTGCTGATTCGGTAAGACATGAGCGCTTGGTGAAAGGTCTCGGCAAAAGACAAAAGTCTTGCCGACTATTTTTTGGTGCTCAGTATGACTTGAGACCTTGGTGTACTGTCTCGGCAAAAGGAATAAGTCTCACCGATATTCGAATGCTTCGGTATAACACATGAATGCTCGGTGGGATGTCTTGGCAAAAGACGATTGTCTCAGCGAATGGAATTCTCACGTCGGCATGACTTGAAGACTTCGGTATGAGGTCTTGGCGATCTGTGATAGTCTTGTCGATGGCAATATTGAGATCAATGTGACTTGAAGATCTCGGTGAAACCTCTTGGTGATAGTTGAATGTCTTAGCAATAGAGTTGGCGGATGAGTTCAACTGGAGGTCGGTGAGAGGTCTCGCCGATCATGCCGATGAGGAGACTCTTGCTGATAGATGGATGCCAATAGAAATACAATGGGTTTCGATATGACTTATGAGCTTGGTGGAACCTATTGCCGATGGAGACGACTCTTGGCGACAACGTGTAATATAGTCTTGTGGCATCGGGGAGACACTTCTAGTGTCTCACCAACATGCGACACAAGTTGATCGCTGTTGACCGAGTGAAGATTGTCCGACGTGGTGAGATATGGACAAATCAGAGAAAGCAGAATGTGAATCGTTTCTGAGCTGGATGATTCGATAGTTATGATCTGACAGTTGGAAATAAACCATTTCATAAAGCCGAAGCTGAAGAGAAGGAAAAAAAGTGAACAAATGTGAAAGGCCGAGTGGCTGGCTGGAAGGCCGAAGCCATGAGGCCGTAACAGGTGATGTTGAAGAGCTGAGAGCCAGAGAGAGATCGGTAGAGAAAGGCAGAGTGGCTGGCTGATAGGCCGAAGCCATGAGGCCGAGGCAGAGAGTGAGAGAGGCAGAGTTATGCTGTTGGAATCTCTCTTGATCATGAATGCCATGTTTGACCTCTCAGGGATAGTATGTTACCAGTTGTATCAAGAATGAACAAGATGAATCTCTGAAGAGGCTATGAGCCTAAATTTGTATTGTAACCATTTCTGTTGCTAAATAATACAATGGCTCGATCTTTGGAGTGTGGGGTTTTTTATCTGAAAGGATTTTCCCCACATAAATCTTTATGTTTTGGTTTTCTGTTTTCATCTTTCATGTCTGCTGGTTCATATAGTAGAATCTGTTAATGTTTGCTGTTGAATTTACATGTGTTTCTCTCAGATGGATCAATGTAGGAAATTAACTGTGTTTGTTCCGCATTTGGACATAGTTGTATGTGTCTTTGAGGCAACCTAATTGGAAATGAAAGTTACCGAAGGCACTACTACATGGAGTTTTCATAAGATGCACTCCTAGATTTCCTTACAATTACACTATTCAACACTACATACCACTACATGTTATTGCATCTATTCATGCACACTTCCTACAACCATCTCACATTGATAATATATGATTTTCTTCTATGCCTATTGACCTAAAATCTCTACCTCGAGATTCTTTCTTCCATTTAGATCATCTCAACCCTTATGCTAGGGTTTCCTTAGCTTGCAAACTTCACTAGCAAGCTACCTTTTCCTCGAGCCACACACCACTACCCAACTCATCATAAATTTATCTGATAGGGTCTATCAGATATCTTCATTGTCACTCTACTTCTGCATCGATCTGATTCCACATTTAATTTGGGTGCAAAGAATTTTCCTTTATTCTCTCTATCAAACCCTAAAATTTGATTATACATTTAATGTATTCTCTTGTCAATATGATCAAATTTGATCTTGATCACATCTCCAATATGTTCTGCCACCTAGCTGATCAAATCTTCATTTAATTGGTTGCTTGGTGTAGCTAGACTAATTAACTCCTTCCTCCATGTTAGTTACCAGATGAAACCCTTGTTCACACTCGAGCCATTTGTGATTATTGCATTGAAATCTAGGCCGTTGATCTATAGATTCTACGCCATGATCTTGCACTTTCCATTTATCTCAACACCTTTAAAACATGACTGTCTGATAAGTAATCATATAAATCTCCATCATTGATCTATCATATTGCTCTACCGCTGGGACATCCATTATAGTCTCATAGATGTACATTGTTCTCTTCAATATGAACTTCCTTCAAGTACATGGCCCACATGCCATCTATCTTCCATGTCATCACCACCTAATTCACAACAATGATGCAAATTAGCACACTAAGAAATCATTCTTCGCCACCTGTCAATCCTTCATCACAAACGGGTCCCACTGACTTCTCTCCTTATTGCTTTGTCAGAGGGACATCATTCAGAATCCCGATGATACATCAAAGCCACACCGATGAGGCACATACACACTCCCATCACTCCATCGTTGGGACATGCTTCAAGGTCTTTCCGATACACAACCTTCACATTGATGAAGCAACTTTGCACCAACATTGTATGATCAACCTCATGCAATCTGCATCGTTCCTTGCTGACCTCGTGGGTCTTGCTTGGGCTCCAGCAACATCTCAATAGGGCTAGTGGTCTATTGTCGTGTGTACACCTCTGACGTCACCATCTTGTTAGTTCCTACCATGTGTTGTCTTTTCATTTGCTTCATGACTACACATCATCCTTACCTTGTTAGGTCCCACAACTGGCATCATACTCCTATCGCCCTATCATTGGGACTAGCTTCATAGTCCTAGTGATACCATATTGTCTTATCAATGGGTAGGTCCTTGCACCCTTGTGTCACCACACGTCACCATCCAATATCACTTTCTGCCATGTGTCTTGTCATTCACTCTCTGTCCATACCTTCGATGTACATCATCTCACCTAGCTGGGTCCCACTACCAGTATCCATTCTTCCACCGCCCTATTAGAGGGACCTTCTTTAAGGTCCTAGTGATGACATATAGTCTTGTTGAAGATATAGCCATCATTGTATCAGGGAGATGATCATGACACTCTATCCGATATGACTTTGTCACATCAATGAAACTGCTTGATGACTTCACCAATCCACTTCATCTCCATGCCATTGCTTCGTAATCCACAACAAGGATGTGGATTACCATTCACCCAATCATGTCAAGCCACATTTGATCTTCCCCAACACTATCACCCACATCATTATGACTGGGTCCCACTCGGAGCTCTACCTTCTCATCATTGCATCAAGGGGACAAGATCTTAGGTCCCACTAATGACATTCACTCTTGTCGATGAAGCTTCCATACTCCACCTATCATCCTTGTGTTTTCACCTTCATTCCATGTGACTACATCATCACCTTCCATGTCAACATCATTGAATCCCATATGCCATTGCTCCATCATTGGGATGCCTTTGACAGTCCCACCCAAGAGTTCTTGTCATGCCATTAGAGTGACCATCAGACCATCAAAGAGACTCTAATACAAGTCCCATCGAACAATGCCTGTCAACCCAATGAACCTTCATTGGGCCATCAACAAGACATTGACCTGACTCCTACCGACATGCTCTTGTCATGTCAATCACCCTTATTGCTCCATCAAAGAGACACCTCCCATTCTCTCTTGGATCACACACTGTCACACTAATACACCTTAAGAACACTGCCAACCTAGATGATGGGGTTGGCCACCAACATGGAAAGATAGACTTAAGTTATCACTTAAGTTACCAAAAACCTGTCACAACAAGTCAACGAAGAAATATAATGCTATAACTAGCTCCACCATGACTGTAAACACATTAGGGTTTAACTAATAAACCCTAAGACTTGAAGGAAAATATAATTCATTTATGGGAACATCCTTCACTTTCTCTACTTGCAAAGCACATCACTGAAATTCTCTCAAAAATCCCACATCAAATCTGTAGCTAGTTTCCTCTTCTATTGTACAAGAGTCTCTTTTCAACTTCATGACAACATTTGCAACAAATTGTTCAACATTATACCATTCGCAAGATATGCACATTTGCATCATCAACTTGCCACACATTTACACAACTAGATTCACTACTCTTGCATTCATCCTCTGAGCTTCATAGCATTTAGGCACACCACTGAATTATCATCAAGCCAACATCTTCACTTGCATGAGCATCTCCATTTCATCTCATGTCATCATGTCAATAATCTTCTTTGCCTAATTTTCACTTTTGACATCAATGACAACTATATGCACTTTTGCACAAGATCAATACACTTCTCCTTTGATCCCCTTTTGACATCAATGACAACATATTACAACACCATAATCATTAATTTTGAATCTATTTCTTCATTAGTTTCCACATGGTGCGGTCACAGTAGGAGGATTCCAAAAGGAATAATCTGAACTATGCAACAATGAGTCAACATAGTGGAAATAACACAACAAATTGATATGCACACATGAATCTTCATTAATATGAAATACTTACATGTAACATTGGCCACAAGGGTGAATTACAAGGGCTCACAAGCCTGCCACAAGGGCATTCAACAATACAACTAGCCAATAGGGCTTATTACATGCCCCCGAAGGGTTTCTGTGAAAAATATAATGATCCTAAAAAATCTAACTTAAAACTAATGATCTACAATGAATTAAAATGCTTATAAATATCCTCCTCAAGCTCCAATATAGGTCTGCATTGACCACAAGGGTTAATAACCCGATGAACGATCAGATATGAATGTCAGTCTCAAGTTATGAAGAAATAGCTCCATGCGAAAAGATATGACTTGTGAATCTCCAAGATAGGTCTCAATGAACCCATGATGCTTGTATGATGTCCAATTAAGCTCCACACAATCTAGAATAGGTTTGCACTAAAAAATCTGAACTAGGTTGGCCCTAAATGCTCTCACTAGTAAAAAATTGAAATTATGAGAGCAATAACTTCTGGTAGGAAAATGCAAATGATGTGAAGTCTAGATATGCATTATAGATGTTGATGTGTAGATGCTATATCCCACTTCGTGAACTGAGAAACAATGATGTAATAAAATGTAGAATGAAATGCTGAAACTACTACTGAATGTAATACACGAAAATAACTATTTTTAGTTTATATAGGATTGCTTTACAATTGGAGTGATGCCACTTTTTTTCTAAAATTAGCAAAATTTGATCTTTGATGAGAAAGTGAAGATAGTTACACTCAAATTTTAAAGATGCAACAATAGCAAGAGTTATAGTGCTTTGAATCTAATTTTTAAAGTACTATTTTTTTTTTGAAAATGGTGAAGATTAAGGGTTTCATAAAGGGGGAGCACACAAAGTGGTCCCATTTCTAAAAAAACATAACATAGAGTCTAGTGTGCTCCCCCTAAAATGCTTTTTTAGAATTTCAAAAATTTCTTTGGTGAGAAATTCACTAACACCATGTAGTTTATGCCAAATTTTCAGCTAATTTTTTAATAAATATATGATTTTTTACTAATATTCAAAGTGGACATGTATCTCGAAAAATAGAAATTTGAGCATGCCCCCCCCTAAACTTTTTGAAAACTAATTGAAAATCAAATTATTATTTTTCAATATATGTGTAGAATGGAGTCTAGTTTCTAAGAATGTAATTTGTTTCAAAATTTGATGAACGAGTAAAAAACTATACCCAAAATACCACATGTTGGTTTTTGACAAAAAATGGACACACTGACAAAAGAAATTAAAGATGAAAACCTTAACATAATCAAAATGTGAAAAACAATGGTTAGATAGCTAAGAGATAGTGTTGATGTAATAACACATTAGGTAGAATTACTACCTTTAGAATGCAAGGTTAAGCCTATTTATTTATATTTATTAATTATATTGTTTACTTGTAATAACATTTTCACCAATGGTATTGGATGGTCTTGGACTATATATGTTTATAATGCCTCTAAGATTAAGATTTTTATATCATTTCAACAAATGATTGATATCTATATGTTTCATTTGAGATTTCAAAAAATGTTATTGATACTTTATTAGAAATTACTCTACAAGTGTGTTAGATACAATTCTATTAGGGACTGATATTAAGATCTTTTCATAAATTTTAATCAAATAACGATTTTATATGAATAATTTTAAGTGGTATTTTTATTGGTATGTGTTGTTGGTTTTCTCTATTAGGTAAATTTTGCTCATTTTTATAATTTCTTCAATTAACATATGTTCTTCACTTTCATAATAAGATATATTTTATTTATTTCTTAAAAATTAATTATTTGGTGTGATTTTTTAAATAAATAATTAAAGTATTATCAATAATTGATATTCCATTATCTTTTTCTTTTTTTTTAATAAAAGTGGCATAGCCACAAACCTTTATTGCTGATAAGGAGGATTACATAGAGAGTTACATAAGAACGATATGGCAGAGAAGAGCAAAATTTTTCCATAGTGAACATATACAGAAGACTAATGTACAAGAAGGATTGTAAATAAATCCTTATACAAAGACAAATAAACAATCCCTCATCAGGTATTCAAGAGATACATTATATTCCAGAAGCTGTCAAAATTGTACTTCAGAGAACAAAATTACAACTTAAGAGAAGGAAAACCAAAACCCCAAGGATTGGGGAGTCAAGATGAAAGAGCCGAGCCGTCGAACAAGATAAGCAAAAAAACATGAGAACTGGGTAGCCGTAGTGTAGAAGCCAAGCCCACCAGGCAAGAAAGGTGGTAAAAACCCAATGTCGAAGATGAAATAAGCAAAATCCAGTTTTCTAGGGTAGAGAAACTAAACCATGAAGATAAACAATTGGAATGACCACACTCAAGTAATAGAGAGCTAAGAAATGAGCCATGTAGACAAGCAACTATGGTTTATTTTTTATTTTAATAGGTGATTTAGAATTATTTCTATACTCAAATCAATTGGTAATAATGATGTACCTTCACCTTCAACTTTTTTAATTTGATAAAACCTTTTCATATGCTCACTTTGTTTTATTTTCTCTACTTCAATTTGCTCAAGTGTTCTCCACTTGTTCCTTCTCATGGTATTTGTTAATTCTTTCTTAATACACAAAATTATCAATATATCTTAATTAAAATTGTTAATTACATAAAAAATGTAATGATCACTTTAAAAGAACATAATGATCACATATATAATCTTCGAATATAAATAAATAATTATTAGTCATTAAAAATAGTAAATTACCAAATTTACGCTTTAATAGTGAACAAAATTGACAATTGAAACTCTTAAGAAAACATAAAATATCTAGTTATTAAAGAATGACTAATTTTCAATGCAAAACAATTATTTGTAGTGATATAAAATAAAAAAATCTCATAAAATTGTATAGAAGGTGTGTAGACAGAATTGTGGGACCAAATCATGAGTATTGATTTTTTTTCACTCATTTGGTAAAATCTATTAGGTTTCCACATAATTTGCATACATTATGTAATACGAGCATATTATGTAATGTTCAAGTGCATTATTTATCCAAAATTAATTCCCTTCCTTTTAGGCTTGGCAAAGGCTTGGATGACAAGCCTAAGGGTTGGACTTTTATTTTCCTCCAAGAGATGTATTTTTCAAATTTAATAGTATTTAATTTTTTTAATATCATTAGATTTACTCATTTTATAACAATATTTAAAACAATTACAACCAAAATGTTCTTCTTCTTAGATTTCTAATCATATGTTCTTTTTCCTATTTTAAATACATGAAAATATTTATTTTTATTTTCTTTTACTAATCTCTTCATATTCCTCAAATAAACATGTATTGTTTTTCTTTATAACTTTTGATTTTTTTATTGAAATTTTAAAAATTATATATTATGGATGCAAGTTATATGATGTGCATATTGAATGCTTTCATTTTTATGATGTGTCCACTTTAAAAATCACAAAAAATACATAACTTGTAGTACTTGGTATTCAATATATTTTTACCAACAAAATTTTAAAATTACCTAATGCATCAAAAAATATAGGTTTGCACACTAGACACTATGTTATGCTTTAGTGATAAAAATAAGAACACTTTTGTGCACAAATAACATTTCACCCTCTTAATCTTAATCATTTTTCAAAATATGAGTATTTTAGAAAGTAGATTTAGAGTACTACATTTTTTCATATTTTCAAAAATTTGAATGTATGCACCTTAAATTGCTCATTTAAGTTTATGTTTAGATAATTTTAAAAAGAAGTGACTACATTTTTCACCCTTATGTCCCTCATTTTTATGCACATATCTAACAATCAACCCTAAGTTATCCATATCTTGCTTATGTGGCCCAATGAGAAATCACCATGCATTACATCCATAGCTTGATTACTAGCACATACACAATATAGAAAAATTTCAAGCAATGTGTAAGAGATTTGACACCGTGAGATGGTGAGGGGTAAGATCCAACATAAGGCATGTAACAACTAAAATAAAGCTATACAATAATAACTACCCAATGGTGGCCTCACTTCTAAGACAATTAAATTTTGACATGAAGAATTTATGTACAACCTTTTCAATAAAGTGCCTACACTTCTCATAAGCTAACCTCCATTTATCATGAGCTAACCTCCATCTACCAATAGATAATGCATCTTTAGCTAGAATGGACACTTGACATTGAAGCATGAAGCTACCACAAAGTTGACCACCTCAAAATCTAATTTTGCATGGACCTCCAATAGGAATAACAAAGGGTAGAAAAGAGTAGGGAGGTGACCAACATAGCCCACTCCCCCTATGAATACTACTCTTTACCAAGCTAATTGTTAATGAATGTCGAGTTACATGTAATTTTCACTTAAGCACTAAGCCATGAGCAATATACAATCAATGAAAAAATATAACATAAAGTGCATCAAGTAGAGAAGAATTTAAGTATACATACTAATTACAACTTTTAAAGGTTAGTAAGACATAAATTTTACACAAGTAACATCGAGGTCAAACACAAGGGACCCATTTCAAAAACTTAACCATGGTATAATACACCATATTACTTTGATAATAGGGCCAAGACCAATATAAGTCAAGAAAATAATAAGCTCTAAACTATAGAGTGAAACCCTCATTTTTAATTTCATAGATTAGTTATTAGCATAGGGTTATTTGAGAAATATGAAATCACAGTGGGAACAACTCTATCAATATTTAGTGAATAATCCAAAAAATGTATCTCATTTGAGCTTAATATATTACATCCTTACATTGGGGTGCTTCATTCCTTCCCTATCTACAACTTTCACCTTCATGGTTACATTTGTACATTGTGGGGCATCACACTTTCCCTTTGTATGATCTACACCTTTATGTTGCATCCAAGTATGTACTATAGATATCATGCCTTCCCCCACACGTTACCTTTTTCCTACATATATCCACTAGGGGCTTATTGTCTTAACTATACTTTTGTATGCTTGTGCTCTTAAATGTTGCATTGGGGGCATAATATGCTACTCTAGTACCCTATGTTTCCACACAATTTTTTTTGTCCATTGAGCATTGCCTCATTATTTTACATTGCCCTTCTTGGAAGCAACCTCAAATTTCCTTGTTGCTATATCTAGTTCATATATACAAACTTGATCTCTGACAAAACATAGATCTAGAGTCATTTTACTGATAAAGAGACAAAATCTAAAATGAATCTAAGTATAAATCCAACATCACATTAAAATTATAGTTTACCATAAAAATTAATGTTAAACGATCTTATCTTTTTTGTATTTACTTTCTTTATATAACCAATACAATTATTAATCTTATTTATAATCATTAAAATTACAGTATTTTATACTTAATTAACAAGATTTACTTTAATTAATCTAAATTAATACTTGAAAAGAAAATCACAAATATATTAGTTGAGTTGTTTATTTGTATGTTACAATTTCTTCAAACTTGGCTAAAAAATCACAGCTTGTCTCTTTAACACATCTTAAGATCCCATGTCAACTAAGATCCAAAGCTACCTCATAATACGGGAAACATAATTGGGACATTTGTAATGCAACTAAATTGAACAAAACCACCTAGAGAAACAAAAGTATCCCACCTCAAAGAATAGTAAATGCTACAAAAACTTTTGTGAGATATTGAACTTACCAAGGAAGGTTTTCCATGTACAGAGAACTCAATAAATGCTATTTAATTATATACATCAAGCAAAGGAGGTCTAAGCAAAGAAAGATCCAGTAGACCTAAAAGCTCCAGTAGACTTGAAAGCATTAGCACCTTCTAATACTCTCATTAGTATGTAAAGTAATACATATATATGATAAAAATATCACAATGCATGAAAAAATATACATTCCATAACAAAAATAATGCATGAGTGAATTATTTTCAGATTAAAATATTTGGCCATAGCAAAATACCTTTGACTAATTTTTATTTGAGGGCAACTCTCAATAAATTTGTGTTTGAATCATATCCAAAAATATCTAGGATGTGGTTCATAATTTTGAAAACCAATTTTTCTTCTTAGAACATCTCTTTAATTAGATGAAACTCTTGTGTTATTTTTTTAAAATTATTTATTATTTGTCTTAAGACATCAACTACAACCTTGTCTTTTCATTGGAATCCACCCAATAAATCTTATAGTGCAATTTTATTGGAATCCTCAACTCTTCCATGTCTCTTGATAACTTCCTATATTATTTTTGTACTTATTTTTAGTGATCTACTTGTTTAACTAATTAAGGAAGATTTTTTTTTTAATTACTTAATATAGTTGATGTAATAAAACATTAAGTAGCATTACTATCTTTAGTGTGCAAGGTTAAGCCTATTTATTTGTATTTATTAATTATATTTTTTACTTGTAATAACTTTTTCACCAATGGCATTGGATGGTCTTGGACTAAGAATGTTTCTCTAAAATTAAGCTTTTTATATCATTTCAACAAATGATTGATACCTTTATGTTTCATTTAAGATTTCAAAAAATGTTGTTGATACTTTATTAGCAATTCTTCTACATGTGTGTTAGATGTACAATTCTATTAAGGATATAAGAGTGGGGAGTTGACCAACATAACCCACTCCCCCTATGAATACTACTCTTTACCAAGCTAATTGTTAATGAATGTAGAGCTACATGTAATTTCCACTTAAACACCAATCCATGAGCAATATCATACTGACTACAACTTTTAAAGGTTAGTAAGGTATACACTCTACACAAGTACCATAAAGGGCCACAATTCAAACACAAGGGAGCCATTTCAAAAGTTAGCCAAGGTATAATACACCATGTTACTTCAATAATAGGGCCAAGCCCAAGATAAGTCAAGAAAATAATAAGCCCTAAACTATAGAGTGAAACACTCATTTTTAATTTCTTAGATTAGTTATTAGCATAGGGTTATTTTGAGAAATATGAAAGCACAATGGGAACAACTCTTAGGGAATAATCCAAAAAGTGCATCTCATTTGAGCTTTAATATGTTACATCCTTACATGGGGGTGCTTCATTCCTTTCCTACTTACACCTTTCACCTTCAAGGTCACATTTGTACGTTGTGGGGCATCACACTTTCCCTTTGTATACTCTATACCTTCATGTTGCATCCATGTATATACTATAGATATCATGCCTTCCCCACACATTACCTTTTCCCTACATATATCCACTAGGGGCTTAATGTCTTAACTACACTATTGTATGCTTGTGCTCTTAAATGCCACATTGGGGGCATATGCTACTTTAGTACCCTATGTTTCCACACAAGTTTTTTTTTTTGGTCATTGAGCATGCCTCATTATTTTACATTGCCCTTCTTGGAAGCAACCTCAAATTTCCTTGTTGCTATATCTAGTTCATATGTTTTCTATATTTTATTTTTATTGATAGTATTTTTGACATGGTTCTATACTTTCAAGTCAAGTTTAAACTCAAAAGACAAATTCACAACTACGAACTTGATCTTTGACAAAACATAGATTTAGAGTCATTTTACTTATAAAGAGAGAAAAAAATTAAAATGAATATAAGTATAATTCTAACATCACATTAAAGTTATTGTCTACCATCAAAATAAATGCTAAATGAGCTTATCTTTTTCATTTTTTTATTTTTTTAATATAACCAGGACAATTATTAATCCTATTTATAATCATTAAAATTAGAGTATTTTGTACTTAATTAAGAAAATTTACTTTAATTGACCTAAATTAACACTTAGAAAAGAAAATCACAAATATATTAGCTAAATTAGTTTATTTGTATGTTACAATTTCTTCAAACTTGGCTAAAAAGCCACCACCTGTCTCTTTAACACATCTTAAGATCCCATGTCAACTGAGCTCCAAAGCTACCTCATAATACAAGAAAATAAAAAGTTCTTTTATTGTCTGCGATACTATGTAATTTGTTTTTGGATCCACATATGACTTAAAGTATATGACACTGCCTCATATTCCTAGTATGAAGAAGGAACCTAACTCGTGCTTCCAAATATAAAGTGTACAAGATTTGAACTTGCCACCTCACTCCACCACTAGACAAACTCAGATGTACATGAAACACAATTGAGACATCTATAATACAACTAAATTGAACAAAACTAACTAGAGAAACAGAAGTATCCCGCTTCAAAGAATAGTAAATGTTAGAGAAACTTTTGTGAGATATTGGACTTACCAAGGAAGGGTTTCCATGTAGTGGAAAGTTAACGACATGCCATTTAATTGTATACATCAGGCAAAGGAAGCCTGGGCAGAGAAAATTCCAGTAGATCTGAAAGCATTAGCACCTTCTAATACTCTCATCTGGAGTTTAAGCCTATCAATCTCCTGCTCCATACTCTGTGCTCTTTCTCTTAAGCTCGAACCCTCGTCTTCCAGATAAGCAATCTGGTCATCCTGTTCATTGATGCGCGTCTCAAGGATCCGTTGGCGGATTTCATTGTTGGAGGGGTAAACCATCTCAAAGTGGCTTAAATCCTCAACCTTTTCATGCAGGATTTCTGCACTTTTATCAGGGCTTGGTTCCAAAACACCAGTGTTCTGCTGGCTGTTATAGTGAACTACTCTCAAGCGGCCTTTCATGGAACGGTAGGCGTTTCCTTGCTCTTGCTGATAACAGGGTTTGTATGAAGTAAAATTGTTGTTAAAGTTCCATTTTCCACTGTTTTGCTTCAAATTTTTAGGTTTTCTGATCGCCATCTTCCAGCTTGCCTGACCTCCGAGTACCTTCGGCTGGTACTTCATTTATATTCTGCAGCTTTAAACAGTCAAAAACCTTAAATATTTCAACCCCATGTTTTTGTCTTGCACTAGGAATGTGGCTGTTGCTATTCAGTTGAAACATTCATCCCCTACTTGAGGGGATGTCTTAGCCAAAGGAGGAAGAATGGAAGGGCAGTGAGGTGGCAGTGGCAGTGAGGTGGCAGTGGCAGAGAGCTCTTGCCTCTCACTTTCAATCCATGTGGATTGCTTGCCACCTTACATTTATGTCATTTGAATGCTATTGTTTAACTTTGTAAGGGACCCTAGTAGAGGTGCGAGGAGAGTGAAACAGAATCACTTATTTTGAGGAAACTAAATCCAAGTTGAAGAGTGGACCACATGAATTGTTACAGTTTTTACTGTTAGCATCTTCTGTCACTCTCACTTTTTAATGTACTCTCATGTCTTCTAGTGTGAGAGGAGTTCGAATGTATTTTGTGTTTTTTTTGTGTTTAATTATGTCATTTTTTTTTGTATCTATTTTGAAGAAATGTTTAATATATGTAATGGTGATAAATCATATGATTTTGTGTGAAGTTGGGTTTATTTCTCTAACTTTGTATTCATCCACACACACATATATCTCTAAGTTTTTAGTCCTACCTAAAGATTAAGATGCATGCCATAATCTTATGTTGTTCTAAGTCTCACACTTGTCTATATAATCAAGGGTTTCTCTCATTGTATATAATATATCATCTGATATGCCTTGTATTTACATTTTGACAGGATAACTTATTTCCATTCATTCTCTCTTGTGAGGAAGGTTGTTTTAGCTGCAGGTAATCATTGGCTTCTATAGAGTTCACTATCAACTCTTACATGGTATGAGAGCAAAAGATGTATAATTTTCTAATCAATTTTAAGAGTAGCCTATAAATTTTTGAAAATTGAGCTTAAAGTAATATAAATCTCATAATTGAGTCCAAAAAATGCAAAAACCTATAAATTGATATAAAACTTGATAAGGTTTGGGCAAGTTGTAGATCCAATAATTCTAAAGGTATCTTCAAAATTTAGGTTGTACCATCCTATACAATTTTATATGGATTTGTATCATCCATACAATTTGTACTTGTCAAAAATATATTGGGTTAGTCAAGTCAATAAAATATTTCAAGCATATTCCTAGTTATGTGACTATTTGCATCACCCTACATCATAAAAGGTACAATATTTTATTTTGTATTTTTAATTGGTTAGGGGTACAATTTATCAAGGTATGACAAGGATTTATTGGCTATAATTGAGATTTTAAGGGATACGATTCAAAGCCCTAAGTTCTATCAATGAATTACATCCAAAGTTCAATGAGTGGTCACTATTTGGGTTTAGTACTCAATTATGTGTAGCTTAAAGGGCCTTAAGATCCATCACCACCACCAACAATTTTAACCTAGTTTTCTTTATCAATTAATTTTTCTAAGCCCTAGTTGTACCACCTAAATCCACCACTCTCACCTCATTACTATTAGTTTCACCACCCTCCAACTACCTAATAGCGCTAAGGTTTGATTTTATTTGTTATAAATGAGCAATTTTGTAAGAAGCAAAACTTTTACTCACAATGTTAGATTTTTGACTTCTTATAGGTGTTGGAAAGCTATTTCTAGAAACTTTACAACCATCTATTTGAATTTTATGGATTTTGTATTAAGTGCCTATTATTGTAGTTTGAAATAAGATATTAAAATTTATCTTTTATTTTAGAAAACTTGCATCAACGTGGTCATTTTTTCTTACTACAAAGGTTCTAATTTCATATTATTTGATATATAATCTATTCATGAGGAGTCTATCTTAGTCTATAATGAGTTTTTTCATCCTTTTGTAATCACTCTAAACAAAGGGAATAAAAATCTTGACAAGATGGTATCCTATATCCTAAAACATCTCGAATGGATTCATCTCTTTCCCCATCTCTATGGACATGTTTCTATATTAGTTACTCTATACCAAAAGAAATCATGGGCTAATAGGAACAATCATTTCCTAGGATTGATTAGTTATAGTGTTGATTTTGACACTATGTGTTACCTTTCACATATTAAGCACCTTTTCATGCTGGACCAAAACTTGGAAGATCTATAGAGACACAAATTATTTTCCATTCCTAGCAAATCCTATAATGGATAATTTTCTAGCTTAATGATGATAGTGATAAAATACTATATGGCGATGATAGAATAGATGAGTGCTCTTATTTGGAAGGTATTGAATGTTGTGAGGCTAATGAATCTTGCATTCCAACATTGGTAAATCTATTGGTTATTCATATTCAATCATTTGGTATAGACTCTACATCATGGGATTAGTAGTCTAGTCCAGTAACATGCATTAAAATTTCATCTTCGACATTAATTATTTGATTATAGTTTATTTTTGATACATCCATTATAGGAAGATTGAGGAGATGCCATTGATGCATTTGTTGGCAACATGAGCATGTGAAATAAGCACAAAGACAAAATTTGTGACCTAATTCACACCTCGCCCCATTGCAAATCGGGACCCTTGTTGTTTGCCTTTTGGGGTTTTTCCTTCGTGTGATTCGTTTTGTCTGCTCTCCGTTTGGGGGTTTTGAGTCTGAATTTTGAATGGTCACCTGAATCAAGCAAATGAGTTTTAACTGGATCAACGTATAGCATTAAGCCATCATTCTTAGAGGGCACAGGAGTGAATCTCATTGTAATCTCAGTCCAGATTCCAACACCTCAAGTTTTAGGGTTTTCCACCCGGGCCCCTATTTTTTAGGACCTACTTTTTTGGGACTTTTGTGCAATTCTGAGATCCCTACTTTTTAGGGTCTATTTTTGGAAAGTTGCTATTTTGGAAAATTTCTATTTTTAGAAAGTTGCTATATTTGGAAAGGGCTCGAGTTTCAAAAATCCACTAAGAAGTTGAAAAGATCAACGAAACTCTCGAAGAAAATCAATTCAATTTTTTTTTTTTTTTTTTTTTTAAAAATCCTTGGCTAAAAATTTTAAAGGAGAAACCAAAGCTGAAAGAGTTAAAATCACAAGAAAAAGGAAATCTTTCCAAAATCCTTGAGAAAAATGGTGGAAAATCTGAAAAAATCAGTCTAGAGATCACTGGAAATAATGAGAAATCTGAGAAATTCATGAAAAATCTGAGAAATCCATGGAAAGAATCTGGAAATCTGAACATTCATGGCGAGGTAATGACTGAGAATTCATGGAGAAGATTGAAGTTTGTGAGAAATTCGCCTAAGTATGGAGTTTACTCAGCACGGAGAAGGCAGAAGTTAGTATCAAAAAACCTTCAGCTCACAAGTCAATGGCAGAAACAAGAAGGAAGTTCGTTGGTCAAGTCTTGCATGGCAAAGAAAGAAGGAAACTCCGCCCAGCCTTATGAAATGGCCTGGAAATTGATAAAGTTCGCCTTGGACAAATGGTGAAATGGCAATGAATTGAAGGAAGTCCGCCTTAGCAAGAGAGGCAATGGCAAACAAGTCAATGAAGTCCGCCCCTCAAATGGCCAAACATCCAATGAAGTCCGCCCTTGTATGGCAAGATAAAAATTGTGGATGGCTAGCCAAAAGCCAAAGTCCGCCCTCCAAATGGCTAGCCACAAGCCAAAGTCCACCCCATGTCTAAACATTAAGTGGCAAGAGAAGAGCTCAAGTCCGCCCTTGACCAAAGACAAAATGGCAAGCTAAGTGCTAAAGTCCGCCCTAAGTCAAATAATGAATGGCAAGCTATGAGAGAAAGTCCGCCCTATCAATGGCAACCAATTTGATAAAGTCCGCCTTAGGCATAAAAGAAGTGGCTTAAGAAATGCTAAAGTCCGCCCCTTGAGCAAAAGATAAAGTGGCTAAGGCATAGTCAAGGAAAAAGTTCAATGGCTAGATGAAAGCTAAAGTCCGCCTATGTTCATATGTCCAATGGCAAAGAGTTTAATGAAGTCCGCCCTGTCCATGTGTTAAGATGGCAAGCCAAGTGACTAAGTCCGCCCCTATCCAAAGGTTAAATGGCAACAAAATAAAGCAAGTCCGCTTTAGGGTGGCAAAGAAAAGAGACAAAGTTAAGGAATGGCTAGAAGATGGGTGAAGTCCGCCATGTATAGAGGAGTGTGAAAATTAAAAAATTTTGCCTAAGTATGGGCTTTGGAAAGTGTTAAAATATGCCTAAGTCCAAACATCAAAGTGTCTAGAGAAAAAATTTCGCCATGCCAGATGATTTAGGAAGATGAAATAAATTTTGGCCAAATAACTTTGGACGATTAAAAAATTATGGCCAAATAAAGTTGGACGTGGCTAGATAAATTTTGGAAAAAGAAAGAAATTCATGGCGAAATAATTTTGGACGAATGGACTTACGGCGAAATAATTTTGGACAAAAAAAGTTATAGCAAAATAATTTGGAGAAAATAAAATTCGCCTAAGGCATTAGCAAGAAAACTTCGAAAAAATCAAAATTGCCTTGGACGAAAATAATTTGCCATAAAACGAACGGGTTGGAAATGACACATAGAATAATTATTTTAATTATTTTAATCATTTATTTTCCAATGCCCAAAGAGATAAGTCTTAAAAATTTCTAAATTGGAAAAAGAGCAAAAGAGTTTTATTGAACTGGCGATAAAATTGGAAACTTTCCCAGACAAGATCGTTGAGGATAAAACTTGCCACCCGGAAGCGAAGTGAAAGACAAGTTTAAACTCAATTTGAAGGAAACAATGCAAATTTGCTAAAAAGATCGATTTTCTCACCTCTATAATTGATTTCACTTCTCATTTGCACAATCATTCGATTTTGAGAAGAAGAGTTGTGAGAAGAAACTTGTCCAAGGCGAAAGAGTTGAGAAAATCTGCAGCAAAGTGAAGGAAATAAATTTTTACCAGCTTGCATCGTGATTGTGATCACTTCTCCAGAAGTCACAGGCAGTTTTACTTTGTCCACTTCACTTTGGCATGAAACTTCATCGTTTATTTTCTTTCCAGCTTGATTTTTCACGAAGTCTAATTTGATAACTAGCTGGAATATCTTTCAAACTGATTTAAGTTTCGAATTCTGATTATTCTCTCTACTTTTTCTTGCAGATTTGTTTTTCGAAACGGTGAAGATGAAGTTTGCCAGCAAGGGTGTACAACCACAGTCGAAAATCAAGTCCAAGTGGGAGCATGTTGTAGACACCGATCTTGGCCACGTTGACCTCGAAGACTTCAGGAAAAGAATGTACGGGACTGATGGACGTCTGCCTACACCAATTGCCATGAGGATGATGCGCAATGGAATCATCCACGCAGCTGGATTTCCACCAGCAAAAGAATGTCCGGAGCTTATGGTAGAATGCGCATTGCACTGCAATGCACGAGACAGGCAGATAGAAGCTCCTGACGGAAGAGTCCTTGCCTACTTGTCCGAGCCAACAATCCAAGAAACCTTTGGAATTCCAGTTTACAATCGAACGTCCTACCGCACCAAGGAAGATGCACTCAAGCTTTACCAGAGCCAGCAGGATCTTTGTGCGTCCAACATAAACAAGAATTGTTTACTAAAGCCCAAGCCTATTGCAGGCAAGATGCCAAAGAAATTGATCAAAACTCATTTCAAAGAGGAATATGGTAACATCGTTTTGCTACTAAACAAAATTGTAGGCAATTCCCATGGTGCACCTTTCGAAAACTGGATGTACTATTTTATTGATGAAATAATCATTGGAGTCAAGATGTTCAATTGGTCCAAAATGATTAGTGATAGCCTACATGAGCAGTTAGTCAACTTTGAGGAGACCAAAACTTTTCACATGAGCTCATACATCATATATTCACTTGCAAGATATTACAAGTATTCTGGCTTGACCTGCAAGGGGGTGGTCGGCAATGGCGAGGGGCAACTCAAAGCCTACGATTGTTAT
>VDFB02294443.1:0-28329 GCA_007258455.2 Sequoia sempervirens | reverse complement strand
TGCACGAAGTTGAGTCCACGAAACGTGGAAGTTTTTTGCCTTAGCCAAAAAAATGAAATCGGCATCAGAGAAACGGGATCTCGATTTAATAAACGGGATCCCAATTTTTAAAAAGCGGGATCCCGTTACGGTTCGGGATCCCAAGCCTAAGACCAAACGGGATCCCGCTTTTTAAAAATCGGGATCCCGTTTCCCGTCGGACTCCGAACCAACGAGGGCGGAACGGGATCCCGATTTTTAATAAACGGGATCCCGATTTGTAAAATACGGGATCCCGATTTATACAGAACAGGATCCCGAGTTATATAAATCAGGATCCCATTTTATACTATTATTTATTTTTTTTAAAAACAGCAGTTTTCATTTCTGCGGACGGGACCCCGAGTTGCCTGGCGACAGCGACATCAACACCAGCTACAGGTACGCCACTTCTTCACTTTTTTTAATTTGAATTGAAATTTTAAAAGAAATACGTTAATTTACATGCTTTTTTTTCAATTTATGTCATATTTTAATCATTTTTTTAATTGTTATATTATAATTCAATAGTTGTCAAATTAGATGAAAATTTGCAATAAAATTTAAACGTTTTTTTATAAAATTGAGAAAAAAAAACATTGAATTGTGTGTTAGAAACAAATTTTAACTTTTAAATCTTAAATTGATCGATTAAACCCAAAAAAAATTGATTTTAAAAACCCTAATTCAAACAAAACAAAAAAATTCGCATTTCAAAACCCTAGAGATCAAAATGATATAAAACATCACATTTACAAATCCAAATCGAACTTTTTGAAACCATAAATTCAAATCAAACGAAAAAAATTGAATTTGAAAACCCTAGTTCGAATTGAAACGAAAAAAATTCATTAAAAACCCTAATTGTTTAAAACTGAAACCCTAAATTGAATTGGAACAAAAAAAATTGTTAAAACCCTAAGTTTGTTATAACTTGATAAGTCTCGCAACCTTGAATAAATTTTCTTATTTTATTTATATTTTTGACCAAAAATGGTTGTCACTCACTAATAATAGACTTATCTACTCTCAAATGACATGCTAATATATAATTATGCTTCTCCTTGATCAATTCTCCCTCATTGAGCTTCTAAGAATTCATAAATAACTACCCGTAAAAATAACATCTAATTTTGAATAAAATAATCAAGTCACTTCTATCTATATTTACTAGTTCATTAAATTCTTTCCATGCCTCCATATATTTAGGCCTAGCTTCATACAAATGTTTCAACTCTTCAAATCCAACTACCTCTATTATCATCTCTATTAACAAATTTTGTCTCCTACTTATTACATCAACTACCTTATTTGAATTTCCACTTCTATGCTATAGTGCAAAAGTATAACAACACTTATCATGCATTTGCTATGTACTATTGTTATGGTGATGTTCTATTTTTAACAATATGTTGATTGTGTTTTATTGAGTTTTGTCCATGGTAATTTTCTAGGTAGTATAAAAATTAAAAAAGTGCACTCATTTCATTTCGTATGTAACCCTCTAGATGGGTTGAGTGGATGAATAAGGGGAAGAGTAATCAAATTCTCATTCAATAGGGTTTGAAGCACATAAGCTAGAGTTCCACTCAATTTTGTAAATATCCTAGTTGTTTGATGCTTAAAAGAAACAACATTAGAAGTAGTATGAATATGATTAGTGTTATTTTAGATTCTTTCTTATGATTACCCTTTTTAACTTGGAAGGGTAAGAAGGTATAGAATTTATATGTGAGGACACACATTTCAAACCATTAGAAATAAGTAATTTGTTTTTTTCATCTTTGACATGAGCACAAAAATTCATGAAAGAAGCATAATTGTAAAAAAAATCACTATCACATATATAGTGGATAGTAAACCCTTATAAAAAAATCCCTTGCAATTTGTAATTAGGAAGTTGATGTTTCATTTTAGCACAAAGTAATTTAAATCAAACATAGATAATCATCAATATGCTCATTAGATCCTTGGGAACACTCTAATAAATTTGAAACAATAGGTTTGAAGTCCATAATCTTGTGGAAATGGCCAAGCAATGTTGTAGCTCTAATTGATCAAAATAATGAATGGAGCCAAGAGGCAATGAGTAGAACCACTGAATAACATAGACACAGAGTGAGAAAATAAATTAGCCAAGGATAACTTCTACACTAGTGCATCTAGAGTAGAGGTGGGGATGGTGATAGTAGTAGTAGCATGGGTGACAATGGAATGACCATAAAGGCAATGAGAAATAAGAGGCAATGATACAACATAGACAAATTATAAACAACACTTTAAGGTGAGGAAAGTCAAACATTAACACAATTAGAGGAGGGGATAACACTAGGAGTAGAGCACTAGTAGGCACACAAGAAGGAATGGAACTAGTGGGATTAGAGATAAGTGGTTCACTTGTAGACGAAGAGGTGGAAATGGTACTAGAGGAACATAAGAGATGGGGGTCACACTAGAAGTGACAACAAGAGATGTAGGCATTATGAGAGGATCTACCTCAAGATGAGAGGATGAAGGGAAAATGAAAGAGCAAGATTGAGTGGGTTGCAATGAGAAGATGCACCTTGCAAAAAAGAAGAGGTGATCATAGTACCAATGTCATGAAGAATCTATGTATGTAAAGAGCTTTGAGCAACCAATTATAAACAAATGTAGATAATTATGTTGAAGAAGTGACATTAACAAGCTCTCCAACAAGTAATTTTTTACTAAAAAAAAGATTTTACTTATTCACATGTATATCATGATTATAATTAGATAACTCATTATAGTTAACCTTAATGAACCTTAATAAAAATCTCTTTATTGACAAAAATAATAAACGATTTAAAAATTTCATTACCTTATGCCATGTAATTGTTTCCTAGGATCTTGCAGCATGTAGATCCCCTTAAGCTATCCTATTACCTTAAACCCTAAACTATAAAGTCTAAACCCTAAACCCTAAAGCCATCATTTTTTCTTTAAAGGCTCTTAATGAAATTTGGTTTCCTTCGGCAACTTCACCAAATTTTATTCATTTGAGCCATGCCATTTTCTCCTAGGACCTCACTAGACGTAAATCCCCTTAAGCCATCCTGTCACCCTAAATCGTAATTCAATTTTCTTAAGGGGTTGACAATGTGACATTTCTTAAGGGGATTAAAGAAGTTCTTAAAATTTGGTGATCAAAGTTGCCCAAGGCCCAACCAAATTTAACAATAATAAGATCCTGCAAGATTATACAATATCAATTTAGTTAATTGTATTTTCATTCAAATAACGTGTGCCTTAGACATATAAATGAGGCTTACATATAATTTTATCATTTGTATTCAATTATTTAAGGCCATTTATATTGAATGGTTTAACTTGGTATTTCCCAAACATGTATCTTACATCTTGAAATTACAAATCTAATGTAGGTTCACTCATATCTTAAAGATCACATGGATCCATTCAATAATATTCACAATCCACCTCCATGCCATCCATCTCCCAACACCTTCACCTCCACCTCCACCCAGTCCACCTCAGAACTCCCACCCACCACCTGAAATCAATGAGCATGCTCAAGCAGTAAAGCACAAATCATCAAGCTTTCCGCTTAGAACCATCCAGATCAAACAACATTATTCAAAATGAAGAATGTGTCGACCTCCCCGTGGAGGATGCTTACATCTGATGCAAACCCTTGTTGATGTTGCCTGCATATGGATGGATCGTGAGATGAGCATCGGCTAATGGCTAGATGGAGAGGAAACCTAATTTTGAAAAGGAAAACACAAAGAAATGAATATCTATGCAGAGAGAGCCATAATAGTTTATAAATTAAAACAATGATCTTAAATAGTTATGAATTTATAAATTTGGTGAACGATGGATATTTTTTGTGATGAATTTATAAATTTGGTTCCAAATGGATATTTTAAGTGACATGAATTTATGATTTTGGTTGTATATGGATATTTTTAGTGACATGGATTTGTGAAGTTGGTGGAATTTATGAACTTATAATGAATAGTATATAATAGTATATATATTTAATGACTATCTATTAGATCATGATTTCTCCTGCTGAAAAATTGTGTGTGTGTTAAAGACATAAAACGAGATTTTGTGAATGTTTCAAGTTTATTGTTTAGTATGTATGTGCATGTATTAAAAATTTGCATAATAGTTCTTAAATTTTGAAATTTGTATATGTATGTATGTATAGCTTAGTTTAATGATTTGTACGCATGCAAATTATGCATCGTATTTTTTATTTTAAATGTACATGTACATACATTTAATTTTTAATTTTGTATGGACATGCTCTTGAGTTGAACAATCAATGTATATATATGTGCATTTCAATTAAATATATGAGCTTAATATATATACATTGCTCATCCTATTTCAATTAAATATATGATCTTAATTTTTGTATGCGCATGGGTACTATTTTGTATGATTTTAAATGCAGGTGCACATTATATCAAGCATATGGTCATGATGATTTTAACATTGATGATATCATCAATCCACCACCCTGAGCCACGCATCCTCCCACCTCCTCCCCTCCCCACTTCCACCTCCACCTCCACATCCACCTCCACCTCTCCAATTTCCACCTCCACCTCCACCTCCACCTCCACCTTATATGCCACCTCCCGCACCTATGGCATCTGATGAGGCTCGCTTGAGAGCACGTATAAATGATCAAGTTGCATCCTTACAGACACAAATCAATGCTATGCAGAGTCAAGCATTGATTGCACCACATGTGAGACGTTTTGCATCTGTAATGCAAAACGTTGTTGATTCCATTAGGATGATCGATTCTGATCTTGATAGACATCGATGAGAGAGAGAACAAATGAGACAATTTTATTCTGATGGTCTCTCTTATAAACAAATATTAGACCTTAAAATAACAAAATCCCATCTAGCCCCCCGCCTCTCTTGATCCCAGCATCTCAACAACCCATTCCACCCAACAAATCTAGAATATCCATGAGGTGGTGCATACATCCGCAGATGATTGCACATTCTTGGGATCGATGGTATATGGTTTTTGATAGTCCCCCACATGCTAATTGGGAATGCCCATTGTATTTTTTGAGAAAATTGTATGTAGAGTTTGTTTTGGGGCAAAGCCCAATTATTTTGATTTTAGATCATTGCAGGGTGTTGGTGGCGGCATGCCACAACAAAGATTAGGGGCAAGGGTTGATCCCCGGTGCCCCGTGCATGCGCAACACCTTGTTGTTGCTCCTGGTCCTCCCATTCCTCGACCTCACATCAATAAGCTCGCATCAACATTAGGTTCCCTGAAAATACCGTTAGACCTGACACGCCATGTGTATATAGAGACGATGATGATGATGGAGGAGTTTCTTATGGAGTCGGTCCAGTACTACTCCGTGGAGTGTCGACTCGGCCCCCCTATATATGTACTAGTTGTCATCAAGTGTGTTATGGACTCCGATCAAAGCTACACCTAGTTCTCGTGGATCTGAGATTCTCGTGGTTCATCCGTCGATCACTTCATTTGTAGAGTTCCTCGTAGTAGAACATCACCCTGAGGACACTACGACACATGTATAAATATGCATCTAGATGTACTAACTCATTTTATAATATTTTTTATGGTTGTATATATCAAAGAAAAGTTTGCAATACATTTTAACAATCAATTTTTTTGGTGTATAGATGACACTTTCGATGCGAGGGCAATCATCTGTACCACGAGTACATATATCGACACCGGTCATACTTGGCAACCCTTATGGGGCATTTTGATTTCATTTTAAAATTATATGAAATCATAAATTATTTAACTTGAGTTTTAAATTTATAATTGAACTACATATATGTTTCAAATATTTATGTTGGTTTAGTGAGTCAATCTATCCACGCCGATTCCTCCCCGAGGGATTGGTTGGCACTCCTCCATCAATTTGTTTACATAGATCATGTAAGGTGTACATCCATATTGTAAATTTCCATGAAGTTTCATACTAGTATAGTTACAATTTTATGAGCTCAAATTCAATTAGATATGAAACGACATGTACCTCTTGTAAATATTATAAGCATTAAAATGTCTATGTACATGTATGTCTAGGTTGATACTCTACCAATAAGAATGGGCATTGGGCAAACATTTGATGTTGCAGTTACTCGTGAGGCCACTGATTTCCAGGTTGTTTACAAAACTTTCTAAAAAAATGTGCAAACTTGAATATATATGTATATATTAACCTAATTGAATTGTACATGCTTTTAATTTTGATCTTGTAGGACTTTGTTGGTGCAACTTTCAGCCCTAACCCAGACATAGTTACACCACCAAGAGGACATGTAGAGCAGGCCTCAGATGAAATGGTAATTTTATTTTTTTATTATATTTAAAGTGAATTATAAATTTTAAATTGAATATATACATATTAATATGATATTTTCACATATTCTTTTTCTTTTATAGCATGAGACACATCATGTAGTTGAGCATGTACAGACAGGTCCTGGAGAAGAGCCTAGTGCACAACCTCAGAATATGGTATGTAATTAAAATATGATAAATTCTGAATTAAATTGAATAAAAAAATAATAATTGTAGAGTTGTACATCTAATTTCGAATTTCTTTGTCTTGTTTATGTAGACCGATTTAGAGAATTTAGAGGTTTCTTCAGGCTCACCAGAGCATCCAGATTTAGAGATGGTGGTAATTTAATTTTATGATCGATTATAAATAAAATTGTCATTAAATTATTTTTTATTGTCTTACATCTAATTTCATCTTTCTCTTATGTACAGAGTGTTTCAAGTCATCCACATAGTCCGCATGGTGTGAAGAGGTCTCTTGATCATAGAGACAGTACATGACCTACAAACATGTGATTTTATATTTCTTGTAACTTATCATGTACTCTGTTGGACTTTATTTCATGTGTGCTTAATATATTGGTTTCATACACTTAATATGTTACATAAATTATGGACTTTATTATTGTTTGAAATTTTAATTTACGCATGTACATTTATGCATTTTATGTTCATAGTGAAGACATTAATATAGGACATTAATGTGAAATTTACTGACTTGACTTCATAATTGTAGAATAATTTTAGGTTTAATCTTCTTTTCAATGAACAAGAAGATATTTTCCTTAGAATGTATTAATTTTAATTTTATGAGAGAAAATTTATGTGAATTTACCTACTTATTTAGTTCTATAAATTGAATTTTACCTCATTGTTGGTGCACTTGGAATTGCTCTAAACTCTTAAGCAAATAAAATTCTTTATAGTGAAAAAATCTAACAAGGTATTGATATAATTAGCTAATGTACATATTTATAAAATGACACCATTAGTTTCTCACTAGTAATGGAAAAAGTGTTCCTACTAAAAATTAAGGAAAGAGGTAATCATTAGAAAAAATATAAATTATGATAACATGAGAATGTGTATATGTAAAACGATTGTAACCATTAGGTGATGAATACGTAGTGTACACACATGATAAATTTAAAAAATGATGAATATGGAGCTCAACCCAACGGAAAATTAATTTCATCATTGTTTCCCCCATTTAGAATATCATGATTGTGTGTCGTGTATGAAAAATGAATAAAAGTCTTGTCTCCATGTGTCAATAACAAGAAAAATAAATAGAATAACACATAAATTATGATAACATAAGAATGTGTATATGTAAAACAATTGTAACCATTAAGTGATGAATACGTAGTGTACACACATGATAAATTTTAAAAATGATGAATATGAAGCTCAATCCAAAGGAAAATTAATTTCATCATTGTTTCCCCCATTTAGAATATCATGATTGTGTGTTGTGTATGAAAAATGAATAAAAGTCTTGTCTCCATGTGTCAATAAAAAAAAAAAAAAAAGAATATCACATAAACTATGTACATAAGAAATAGAAATATGACCCACCAAATTTTCTCTGTGAATTAAGGTTAGGGTTATAGGATAAAACTTTGGGTAAAGGTTAGGATTAGGAGACAACTAGAGTTAGGGTTAGGTTTCAATTAGGGTAAGATACAACAAGGCTTAGGGATAGGATTAATTTTAGGACAGGGTAAGGGTTCATCTAACACTAATTTATAAGTTGTCAAAACAAATAATGACGTCTTAAGGGGGTGTCTAAAGGGGTCATAATAGAACGTCTTAAGGGTATGTCTTAAGGGTTAGAATATGTCTTAAGGGGATGTCTAAAGGGGTCATAATAGAATGTGTTAATTAAGGGATGTCTTACTTGTGGTCTTAAGGATGTCTATACCAAGTAATATAACATGTTAATTGCTGGATGTCTAAAAGGGTCATAATAGAATGTCTTAAGGGGATGTCTTAAGGGTTATAATATGTCTTAAGGGGATGTCTAAAGGGGTCAAAATAGAATGTGTTAATTAAGGGGATGTCTTAAGGGGTCTTAAAGGGATGTCTAAAGGGGTCATAATATAACATGTTAATTAAGGGATGTCTAAAAGGGTCATAATAGAACAGTCTTAAGGGGATGTCTTAAGGGTTATAATACATGTCTTAAGGGGATGTCTAAAGGGGTCATAATAGAACGTGTTAATTAAGGGGATGTCTTAAGGGGTCTTAAGGGGATGTCTAAAGGGGTCATAATAGAACATGTTAATTAAGGGGATGTCTAAAAGGGTCATAATAGAACGCCTTAAGGGGATGTCTTAAGGGGTTATAATATGTCTTAAGGGGATGTCTAAAGGGGTCATAATAGAATGTGTTAATTAAGGGGATGTCTTAAGGGGTCTTAAGGGGATGTCTAAAGGGGTCATAATACAACATGTTAATTAAGGGGATGTATAAAAGGGTCATAATAGAACAATAATGTATGCATGATATTTAGTGCATTATAGAATTAGACATAAAGTTTCAAAGTAGGAAAACATGCACATTTAACAAAAAAAATATATAGAATATATATTTGATACATAGAAGTACACAGAGTATGTTTAGTTCTGTAAGTATGTATGTACATATATGTCATCTCAAAACAATGTTTACAAAATTTAGATATGCAATCTCAAGAAAATCTCAAACTCGTACCTAGAATGTAGTAGGTCTTCACACCACCTGATATATAAAAGGTACAAGCAATATCAATGAAATCATCAAAACATACATATTTTAACTTATATAAAACTATCTATATGTACATAACTCAAGTACCTGCATTTAAAAGTATTCGAGGTTGAATGCAGGCATCCTCTCCTTTTTGTTTTAAAGTATGAGATCAATGCAGTGATGGCTTTAGGATACAAAAAATGACAACAAATCAATTTTAACTATTTATGTCCAAGCAATATCAATATGTAATAAAAACATGTATTTAAATATAGTTTAACTAATAATTACCTGTTTTTACCAAGTATTCCATGTTGTCTACGTTGAATTTGCATAGACTAGATCCTTTTGTGATTATGCCTTAAGGATATATAAAAGAACAATTTAAATCAATTTCAACTAATAACACACTTGACCAATGTCAAAACATGTATTTAATGTATTTAAAAGGACAAAATAAAACCAAAACTATATTTACCTGTATTTACTTAGTCCATTGTACCATTTGCATCCTCTCTCTTTTGCAATGCATCTATGATTGCCTCATGCTCTTCCATAGAAATTGACCATAGTAATTTTTTTGAAGGTCTTCCACGATAGCGCTCTAGTTTTATATTTGTTGCCACCACCAAATGTGAATAATGCATAATCTTTTTATGTGTTTGCGAAGTCTTCAACGCAGTAGACCATTCTTTTCTTTCTCAAGTATTTTCGTAGCCATGTGCCAACAACCACCACCGATCCTATTGGAAAACATGTTCAAAAACCACCATCAAATAACTTCTCAAAATTTACTTAAGGGGATCAAAGACTTGTTCTAAAAAATTGCTTAAGGAGATCTAAAACTTGTTATCAAATTTTGCTTAAGGAGGTGTCTTAAGGGGATCACCGTACCTGTTGGATAATGAAAGCCATCATCATCTTCTTGAGGTGTTAACAACTTATGTTTAGTTTCCACACAACGAGCCAACCAATATTTTGTTTGCTCTTCATTCCCCTTAGGTGCAATAACTGCATACACATGTCCCGCCAACAAAATTGACATTTAATAACTTGTGCATATCCATATAACTAATTTGTATTAAAATAACTTAATAAAGCAAAATAAAATGAAATAAATTAAATTAAAATTACCTTCGGTGACAAGGTCCTAAACACGCATCATAATCTTCAGATGTAAACAATTGATCATTTTCTTCAATAGTTATTTCATATTGATTATGTGCTTCTACAGGTGTCAACGATCTTTGCTCCCACTGCTCAACCCATTCTGTATTTTCACAAGCTTCCTAATTTCCTGAGATACAAAAATGGAAAAAACATGCAAGCTCCCTTGTCCAAATAGTCCATGTGCATGCTGTCGCACTCCTAAATGAATTCCATTTAGTAGATCCACTAATTGTCTCACAATCAACTCTAGATACAATGTTTTCTTCTTCCACCAACCAAAAGAATCGATGAACTGTAGAGTAATCACTCGAACCAGGTGCAGATAATTTTCTATTACACCAATCCACAATCTCATGTGTATTTTTAAATTTTACTGAATCCTCGAATTTTAATTGTTCTCTAGCAAGAATTTTTGACACACTAATTACCCATCATGTTCTCTTACTGATGCCCACTTCAAAACCCATATATGTTGGACATTAAGTTCCTTGTGAACCCTACTTAACCAATAATAGAACATTCTAGCATTTTTGAACCCGCCTATTGGAATTTATCCTCAATCTTCATATGAGGTGTTCTTTCATATGGATTCCTCTTTCTTTAAATTTCTATAAAATATACTGCTAAAAACAATATTGAACAAACTCACAATGTAACCGCATTGTCACTCAAATAAAAAATGATAATTCCCTCAAACTTCTATCATCCTCAAGCAATATCCCGATGTCTATAAACAATATGGACAAACATGTTACTCTTGGTAATGCACTTTCATAATATTGGAGATTGAATTTCCTCTTTGTGGAGCCAGAGATAATTCCTCCTTGTAAATCTAACCACCTAAAGTATAGCACCAATTGAAATGTGTTTCTATTAATGTTTAAATGTAATTAATGCTCCATCGAAAGATGCTCGTAGCAAGTATGTTGCTATTTCGGTGACAATTTTATTATTAAATTCACTCATAAATGCATGCACACTAACTTTTTGTAACTAAACTACAATGCTTTCCTATTTTTCCATCTTTGTTAATAATCAACATTCCTAAATCTTTTGACATCTACTACCATGTCCAAAATCACGATCAACACTTTCATGCAAACAATTTCTTAAAAATGAAATATTTCCGCAGTTAATGCATTGTCCAGAAATACAAGAACTTAAATAAAATAATCTATCATTAGATTTTTCACAAAACAAACCTGAAATAAACTCTCTTATTGATTCAGGTGGCATATCAATACCGCATTCCTGTATAATCATGTTAGAATGCAAGGTACAACGTATATATCGAAAAACATCATACAAATAATGAAATTGAACATGTATTTTACAACAACAAGATATTCGTTGTTTATTAATTTTTACATACCAGGGTTTACATTTTTCAAAAGACCTTTGACTTATTTTAATATTACCAGGTAACACTGAATCGCTACAAAATTTTCTATAAAATTTAGTTTGTGTTGTATCTAATAGGTGTTTTGGGTGAGGATCATGGACTTTGGACCCCACCCTTAATTTTAAAACACCCTAGCATTAGATGAAACCCTAGTATTATCATGCCAAATTTTTTCGATCAAAGATTTAATTTCAACACTCAATTTTATATCAGACCTTGGTAGTCATCCACTGAAACTCCAACATTGATTGATAGGGTCATTTTCTATACTTTCTCTTCTTTTGTCGCCTAGTAATGTTTTTAGGATGCATTTTAAAACTTCACTAATATTGCTTACCATTCTTCTTTATCTGTGCCATTTTCACGACTATAGCAGAGTTATAGCTCTTCTTGTCGCTTTTATCTTTAGATCTAATTTCATTTTTCCAATTAGGATTTGAATGGCACTCCAGCAACAAGAGACATAGCATGTTTTATCGATTACTTTTATTTAACATAAAAGCCAACTTTTCTATTATTTTCCTCACTTTTGCATTCTCATCAATTGCATCACTAGTTGACATTGAAATGCAATATTTCTACGATAAAAGAATTCGGTGTATATTCTATTCGCATGCGTTCTTATTTGCCTCCAAGAAATTTGATCAGGATGATTATCTAAAACACCACTTCCAATTTTAAATAAAGTATTTTCATTAAATTCAACATCACATTCTAAATTTTCATCTTCATTTTCATCAACAAAACAGTTTTCATTTTCATTTTCATTTTCATCAACAAAACGGTTTTCTACCATTTTCATCTTATTTCATTAACAAAACGGCTCATTTTCATTTTCATCAACAAAACGGTTTTCATTTTCATTTTCATTTTCATCAAAAATATAGGTTTTGTTTTCATTTTCAAGAAAATGATCATTTTGATTTTCATTTGCAACAAAAGATTTTTCTTTTTTGCTTTCAACAAATTCTATAAAAGTTTCATTTCTTTGAATATAGTCAATGTCAACATCATTATATCCAGCTTCTTGTAAATCTTCTACAAACAAATTTACCATGTCACTAACATGTGGATTTGAAGACGTACCTGGATTTGTGTATATTGAAACATTCTCCATAGCATTCAAAGAGGGATTTGAAGACATAGCAGGACTTGTTTGTATAATCATATTCTTCTCCAAATTGACTCCTTGCAAATTAGCTTCATGTACAACTATGGTATCTTCAATGTTTTCATCTTCAATAGTTGTTGAATTGGTTGTTCCACCATCGTTCATTGATTTTATTCTCATTCTTCTTTCTCTTTGTCGTTGTCTCTCTTTTTCTTTATTTGCTTCAACTTCTTGAGGAGTCAATGTCTTTTTTCTCTTATTACGAAATTTATCTCCCATAATTATAAAATTCTCAAGGACAGATGAATGTTAATAGTGAAATACTTCAAAATATTGAATCCAAATTGGAAGTTGAGTACCTATTACGCCAAAATTCTTCTTCTTGTGTTCCTCAAAACAAATAGAAAACTACCACAATTCCACTTTAAAAATTGTTCTCTTTATGCTTCATTTGAATAATTCAATCCATATTGCAAATTTCACTTCAAAAATGGTGTAGATGATGCTCCCTTTGATAAAATCAACAAAAAATCAAATTGACCACCTGTAAATACAATAACATATGAAAAATAATTGATTTTCAGTGCTCTCGGCCGTACATGTCAAGTTGCAAAGTTGCAGAGTTGACAGTAATTGTCAACAGTGTTTTTAAATAATATAAAACGGGATCCCGTCTATAAAACGCGATCCCGTTTATAATAAAACAGGATCCCGATTACTAAACGGGATCCCGTCTACTAATAAACGGGATCCCGCTCCATAATCGGGATCCCGTTTATTAAAACTGACTCCGCGAGCCGTTGTGAAGGTAACGGGATCTCGTGTTATAAACAGGATCCCGTTACGTTTTCAACGGTCGAAAACGAAACGGGATCCCGATTGTAACATGGGATCCCGTTTATTACTGAACGGGATCCCGTGTTATAATCGGGATCCCGTTTTTTGAAATTTGAATTTGGTTTTGCATTGTGGGCGGGTTTTTGCCAAGGTTTTAGGTTAGGGAATAGCTTTGGAAGTCCGAACCTAAGCCTTCAACCTGGTTTGACCTGCAAATTGTAAGCCTTAACAATGTTAAAGCAAAATATCGACTTTGGACATATGGCTGACGACCTTTTTTTGAAAATTTTCTGACAAAATGAAAACCCATTTTAGATCAAACAATGCAGATTCTAAATATATAATTTGTTTTGCAATTGAATTATTTTTTGTATTTTTCAATTAATTTCTAATAAAATTGGTCCATAAACTTTAAATATCAGAGTTTTTTACTATTTGAATAACTTTTGATCAACATAACATTTTGACAAACGGATTGCAAGAGAGCAAACTTCAGACAATTCTTTTCAATTTGAAAAAAAAAAGGTCAAAAAATGATAAGTTTAGGTCATCTTATGCATGTCGTACATGACGATTTTTCAAAACAACAAATCTGCCTAATAAAAAATTAACAAAAAAAAAAAAATTCAATAAAAAATTACAAAAAAATATCAAGAGCAAGGTTCAGTGAGTCATAAAACTTTTCCCAAAAAGATTTAGAAAATGATAATTTAAGTCAAAATATGGATGTCGTACACGCATTATATGGTACAAAAATGACTTTTAAACAGTTTTTTGAAATGCCTATTGAAACTCAATTTGTACAATCTGGGTATTGAAATAAATTACATATTTGGAAACTAGACTCCGAGCACTACATTTTATGATTAGTGACTTTTTTAAAGATTTCATCTCTAAGTGCTTTAAATTTTAAGGTCAAATGTGTCAAATACTGAAAATCAGGGAAAACACTTCCACTTTTTGGCCAAAAAGTGGACTCAACTTCTTGCACACACCCTAAAGGCTAAAAACTTGTGTGAAATGGCTTCAATAGATGTGGATCATGACTCTTGATCTTGATATGAGATGATGTCTTTGAATGCTTGTGTGAATCATGAAAACCTACATCACAAATGTTAGCTCACAAACACACATGATGTATGAAGAATTTGACATGATGCTTGAATCTTGAATGCTGCTCCAAATGCTTGATGATTTGATCTTGAATGCTCTTGATCTCATCAAATTTCTCTCATGAAAATTGCTAGATTGCTAGATTGCTTACATTAAGAGAAATTATTTGAAATAACATTGTATTTATACTTTTTTATGCCTAACTTCCTAAAATTACAACACTAAAAGACAACATCAGATATAGGATAATAAAATCTTTCCAAGAATTTGATTTAAAATAGGTCCAGGTTAAAGCAACACTCATACGCTAGGTTGGGCATATGAGTCCTAGTGTCTTAAACCTACGACACAAACAACAAGAAGTGTTAAGTTTAATGCAATATTTAAAATCAGGTCCCAAGACCTAGGTGGGACCCATATGCCCAAGGTGGCATATGAGTCCTAGATCCCTAGATCTGAAACACATTACCAAAATCATTAAATTATGACTTTTTATTTGTTAAATTTCAAGATTATCCATAGAAAAATGTATTTAATAAGGATTGTGGATACAAAATAGGAACAAATAAGGCATAAAGAAGCCAAATTTCAATAGGGAGGGCTCAAACAAATGTGAAAATTTAAAGGGATACATTTTTCTATACTAAATTTAGACCCCACTTTAGTGAGAGGAGGAACTTGCTTCAATCTCACACAAAAGTAGACAAGCTTGCATCAAGAGGGGTCCAAGTGTACCAATTCTGGTGAGATAGGATGATAATGATCAAGAGGGATGATCAATCCCCTAGGATCAAGATCCTATGGAAAACCAATATAAGCACAAAAAACACACATGTGAATAATGTATGAAGCAACAACAAGGTACAAGAATACACTATAAAATACATAAAGAAGAAAGAAAAAGAAAAAGAGTGGTGGATCAAGCCTTGAATATTTTTCCAACACGATGTGGATCAAGCCTTAGTTGTTTGTCCAAAAAAATTTACAAGTGGAACATGGTCACTATGCAAAAAACATGCATGCTCACACAGGCCAGTGGAATCCGATATCCACTAGGTGAGCCCCCAGTGAGACACATATGCATGTGACCAGTATGCACCCACATAGACAAGAAAGTGGCAATGGAAAATTCATGCATAAGGTCAGCTCACATACACTAACCATACCAAAGATATACCTCTTGATAACTTTGATAAGGTACCACACAACAAAAATGATAGGATCCATGAGGCAAGCAAACATTTGAATGCTAACACCCATGAACAAACAAGATGGCTCCATAGGCAAGCAAAGCGTGTTATATTTAAGGTGGCCATATAATAGTTATTGTAAATGAAAAAATAGTGTACAAGGTATGCTCAAAGGGGTTTTTTCTTAGTTCATGTACTGTCTCAACTTAGAGAACATCATGCAGAATGTCTCTAAGAGAGGACCAATCGAAGAATAGAAGATTCACAACTTAGGGAGTGCACTTCGCTTGGCATTACCACTAAGAGGAATATAATATGCTAAGAGAGATCATGCTCTTGAAAGAAATTACACCCAATTTCATCACCAATACAAAGATGAATCACATGAAGTAAGAATACCACACAATCATACATAAGTTGTAAAATGTAAAAGAATAATGCCAATGTAGGCCCCAACTTTAAAGAAATTGCTAAACACCACGTTGTGAGCAATTAATTTAATGTAGAAAATGATAAATTCTAACAAGACATGAGAGCTTATTTGAAAAGCCCTCTGCCAAGTCATATGTTTCCAAATGAAGCTACATCATGAAAAGGGGTTTCCCCAAAAATGAAATCCAAAAATAACACTCAAGGGATCTACAGATTCGAGGTCAATATGCCTTTGCTACAATATTGTTGGAGAGCTCCAAAATTTCATCATTCCAAAAATACTCATGGATCAAGAAAGAATGACACAAAGAGAGTGAAAAAAAAGAAAATATTTTGGGTCAATATGAAAGAGACCTAAATGTTTTGACACCTTGCGTTATCCCAAGAAGGAGAATACAAGATAATGAAAAGATAAAGGATAATACATTTTGGGTCAACATGGAAGAGACCTGAATGTCTCAATGCCTTGCCTCATCCCCAAAAGGAAAACACAAAACAAAGAAAAGATAAAGGTTTACAACATATAGAAGAATGTAGATGCAAATAGAGGAATGTCGCAAAGAGAGAGATACGCCAAATAGAATGGTACAAGAGATCACATTATGCATATGCAGTCACAAAAAGGACATGAAAAAAACAACAAAGACAAGACTAGTAAGGCACATACGAGTCAACCTATTAGCAGATCATTTGCATCCCAATCTTGTTCATTGTATGTGGAAAGCAGATCACTTGCCAAAGGGTCAATAGAAAGTGTGGTACTAGGAGCATCACCAAGCTCAATACATGGTGAGTCAATCTTTTTAGGAGGATCATCATCATTGCTATCATATAAGCTCATGGAAGAAGAAAATAATAAATTTAATTCATTATGCACTTCTTCATCAATTTTAGAAATCTCATCATCATCGTCTAAGTTAATCACAAAGGGAGGTTGAATGATCATTTCTAAAGAAGTTGATAGTCCCTATTTTGGTTGCAATATAGGATCTTTTTGTTGTGGTGAAGAGGGAGACTCATGATGTATTGCTTCAGTAGAGTTTAGATGTTGATTTTAATTGTTATTTTCCTCATTTAACCTTTGAGAAAGAGAAAAACATCTACACCTATGCTCTCTAGAATTTCTATTTCTTTTGGTACCATTTTCAATTTGTGTTGAATCTATAGGAGCAAGTTTATCAACCATGGGTTTCTTCTCTTCCATTAGAGGAGGAACAGAAGAAACCATGGGAGGTTGTTCAACCACTTTCTCTTTAGCTTTGTAAACTTGTTTTATCTTAGGAGTCACAACAAGATTGCTTTGGTTGTCTCTTGGTCCTTTGTAGGAGATAGGAATAGTTTGATCTTGGTTATTGGGAAGGGTTTTTGGTTCAATAATGGTTTCCTCAAGGATAGGAGGCTCAATCATGGGTTGAGGCATGTTTTGAAGGGATAATTCTGCTATGTGTTTATCCTTAAACTTTTGATAGGATTTGAAAAGTAATCTTCATGAGGTCTAATAGGTTCAATAGGCTTGGGCCAAAAGAAATACAATGAGAAATTTCCATGGGAAGACACATGATTAAGGCCACTATGGTGCATAGTAAAGATCTCATTGTCAAAGGGAAACTTTAAACATTTATGCACAACCGACAGGATGACTTCCATGGAGCATAGCCATGGGTAACCAAGCTTCACATGAAATCGATCCAATGTCAGGATGATGGAGAATGAGAGATCTATTTGTTTTTGTCCAAATTTTAGAGGAAGAATGATCAAACCTATTTTAGGGAAAGAAAAACCATTATGTTTTTTATCCATGCTTTCGGTTTATCATATGTATCTTGATAGAGTTCGTGCACAAGTAAGAATTCTTCAGTGATCACATTCTCTCCATAGAAAAGATCGATTAATATCCCATTACTGGGCTTATCATTGATTTAGCCAGCTATTTAAAGAGGAGCATCAGGTGCCTTTCTAATTATATATTTTGATGAGAAAGAAATGTCAAGAGGTATCTTAGTTTGGCCATTATGAGGTTGTATTGTTGGAACGTGATGCTGATTGTTGGCATTGATGTCAACATATCTTGGTTGATTGATTTTAATGTTTTGGTGATTTGGATTGGCAAGCTCTGGATGTTGTGTTGTGATGATCTATCTTTGGTCATGCTTGTCCTAGTCCTATTCATTTTGCAACATATTGAGATACAGTCTTATGGGTTCAGACCAATTTGGAAATTGGTTAATGTGTTCCAAAACATTGTTTGCATTGTAATGTGCATATTATATTGTTAGATATCATGGTAGCATGTTGATTTGAGTGAGGAGGTTCTGATTGGTCCACATTTCATTCCTCTCCACTACGACAATGTTTTGTAGTGACCTAATTCAAATTATGTTTGGTTGACTTAGGAGATTATGAAGACATTGTGTTTGGTTGAATTAGAAGTTTATGAAAGCTTGGAATGGTATAAGTACAAGTTGATTTTGTCCAATGAAAGGAATTGTAATGAATGTGAAAATATAGACATTGTGAAGTAGGCGAAAGTATATGACCAAAGGTAACAAAAAGTGAGATTCTATCTAGTGTTATTGTTGGTGACATTTATTTCAATGGTGGATTACCTTTCATCATTCTTCTGGAAATGAGTTGTTTTCTATTGATAGTGAACCCATTTTTTGTAGGTAGTGAGCCTTTTTATCTTTGATTGTAATAGTTGGGTAGTGAGCCTTACTTGCAATGAGCGTTTTTATCTTTGGTTGTAATAGTTGGGCATTGAGCCTTACCTGCATTGAGCAACTTGGTAGTGAACCCTTTGTAAAAATCACCTTAACAAATGTCACCTTAATTGGTGTTTCATAATTGATAATTAGCATTCTCCATGTTTTTTTCCTTCTTGGGTTTCCACGTAAATTTCAGTGTTCTTTATGCATAGTGTTGTTATGTGCTTTCATGTTCATATCTGTTAGATTATTATCTAATTGATTTAAATTTTCTCCAAATTAATTAATGTCAAGAAAATTGTTTAATAATAACTGATTCACCTTCCCTCTTAGTTATCAAGACTATTCTACAATTGGTATCAAATCTTTGGTTCCTAGAGGACGAGCTTAACCACTTGGGGTAGATTTGATGGAACACAAACTGAAAATTCCTATGTTTGATGGATCTAACTACAATTTCTAGAAAGTGCAAATGAGAGGTTATCCGATCTCTCTAGGCTACAAGAATTGGAAAGTAGTTGAGAAAAAATGTGTTGAACTGACAACTAATCCTAGTTCTACAGATGAGATTTCAACCTATGAAGAGAATGAGAAGAAAAGGTATGCAATCTTTAGTGCTTTTACTAAGACTGAGCTAACAAAAGTTATTTCATTGGGAACCACTTATGAAGTTTGGGAAAAGTTGAAAGAAATCTATGAAGGAGATGATAGAGTCAAATTATCAAAGAATTTGACAACTAAGCACATATATGGAAACTTGAGGATGGAAAAAGGTGAGGATATAGTAAGCCACTTTCAGAGAGTTGATAGTGTAGTAAGTGAAGTCAAAAATCATGGAGGCGGGTATGTGCAGGATCATCATGGAAAAAATAGGCCCTTAAGTGGCAAAAAAATCAGAAAAATTAGAGTTAGGAAACTTAATGTAAAAATTTGAATAAGTTATCTATTTGCTGAAAATTTGAAATTTCAATGCAATAGTACTTAAATTTTAGGGAAAAAATAAGAAGTAGGTGTATGTCTGACCACCCTAACCACAATAAAATGATAATAATTTTCTATAATATTTTATATATAAGTAGAGGAGTCATGTCCCGATGTGATGCATATTTTTTTGTAATTTTTTCAAGTAAATAATTAATTATGAATTTTTATACAAATTTTGAAAATATAAAAAACTCATATGTCTCGAATAACTTGGTCAAAACTTCATGAAATTCAATTTTATTTTTTTTAATCTTATAGTATGGCATAGAATGTGACACATATTTTGGATTCAAAAATGTGATACCGCTTGAAAGCAGATGTTTTTCAATCAGTATCAAAGACTTTAGTCAGTAATTCAAATAGAAAATGAATAATAATTACTTATTAAATTCAAAGTAAAGAATAATTTATATTGGTGTAAATTTGAGAATCTCCTCTAAACCCTTTTGATTTCATCAATTTTGGGTAAAAAAAAAGTCGTCAACCACATACCCATCATATTGCCACTTTTTGGCCCATCATGATCCTGCACATACCCAGGCACTCTGACAGATGAATCTATGTTATGGAGAAGATTATGACGACTCTACCAAAGAGCTACAATGACAAGATCTTAGCTATTGAGGAAGTTTATAATCTAAAGAAATTCACTAGAGAGCAACTATTTGGCACCTTGACCTCATTTGAGATGAGGAAATTTGGAAAAGAAAAGGATAAATCTGAAACAACCTTCAAAGCCACAAAGATAGAAGAGGATCCAAATGATGAAAGATTAGATGAGTTGGAAGCAAATTTCACAAGGAAACTAAAGAGAGGTATCAGAAAGTACAAAGGTATGTTACCTCTTAAATGCTTTAGATGTGGAGATATTGGTCATTTAGCAACTAAGTGTCCAAAAAAAGGAATAAGGAATTTTTTAAAAAAGATAAATAAGAAGGCATACTATGTTAATGAGAATATTTTCATCTTAGATGATGAATCAAATCATGAGGATTTTTTTTTTTTAGGTGGAAAAGGATGAACCTAGATTTGATATCTCTAATATTTGTCTGAAATATGATGATAACACTAAAGTTGCATTATTTTTATAAGAAATAGAGATGAATTTCTAATGGATAGTGGATGTTTGAATCATATGACTACTGATAAAAGTAAGTTTGTGAAGCTTGAGAAATATGATGGAGGTTTTTTGATATTTGGAGATGATAAAAAAACACAGATTTTTGGAATTGGTTCTATTACATTTGATGGAAAGAATAACACTAACAATTCTTACTATGTGAAGGGTTTATATCATAATATTCTAAGTGTTGGAAAGATATATGAAAATGGCTATAATTTGGTGTTTTAGGATGATGGTTGTGAGATTTGAAAGAGATCCAAAACTATTATTGTAGCTAGAAAAAGAAAAAGTGGGAACATGTATCAACTGGAAGAAGATACAAAGAGATTCTTATTTTCTCAGTCCAATGACAATTGGCTTTAGCACTGGAGGATGTGCCACATTAGCTTTGAAAATTTGGTAAGGATAAGTTCAACAAGAGTAGTCTGATATTTTCTAAGACTGACCAAACCAAACAACACTATCTACAAAGGATGTCGGAAGGAAAATAGACTAGAGAAACGTTCTAAAGAAAAGAAGAATCATCTATTAGTTTGTTGGACCTTGTACACATTGACCTATGTGGTATGACCAAAACAATAAGCTTACAAGGTGAGAGGTATTTCATGCTTTTAATTGATGATTATTCCAGATTAACCTGGGTTGTATTTTCAAGAGAAAAATTAGAGGCATTATAAAAATTCAATATTTTCAAGGAAAGAGTTGAGAATGAAGTTGATAAAAGAATCAATTGCTTAAGATCTAATAGAGGAGGAGAGTTTACTTCTAATGAATTCAATAAATTCTATGAAAAACATGGCATTCAAAGAAAACTATCTACCCCTAGAACACCTCAGCAGAATGGTGTACTGGAAAGAATGAACCAAATAGTTCAAGAAGCAACTAAAACAAAGATCAATGAAGCAGGTTTACCATAGGTCTACTCGAGAGAAGAAATACACACAACATTTTACACTCTTAATAGAGTACTATTCTGGATGAGGTATGGAAAGACATCATATGAGCTATGGCATGGAAGAGCTCCCATAGTAAAATACTTCAAAAAATTTGGAAGAAAATGCTACATTTGGAGAGATTAGGAAAATCTTGGAAGGTTCGATAGTAGAGTAGATGAAGGAATATTTTTGGGTTACTCTACAATAAGTAAAGTGTATCGGTGTTACAAAAAGAGACTGAACAAGATGGTTGAAAGTACGAATGTGAAAGTAGATGAAGATATTTAGAGAAATCCTAACATGCATATTGAATATAAATAATATGATGACAAAGAAAAAAAGGATAAGAAAGAAGAAGAGAGAGAGGAGGCTCCAGTGACTACAACTAAAACCCCAAATTATGCACAAAAAAACCACTCAAAAAACTAGATTATTGGAGATAAAAATAAGGGAATCATCACAAGAAGAAAAGAAACTCAAGAGAAAGTATTATTGTGTCTACTCTTGAAGACTGAGCCAAAGACTGTGGAAAAAGCATGTAATGATTAGAATTGAGTGAAAGCAATGAAATAAGAGCTTGATTAGATAGAGAAAAATTAGACTTGGGAACTTGTGCCCAGATCGGTAGACAAAAATATAATTCGAATAAAGTGGGTATTCTGGAACAAGATAGATGAAAATGGAAAGGTAATGAGAAACAAGGGAAGATTGGTTTACAAAGGTTACACTTAGGTCAAAGGTATTGACTTTGAAGAAACATATGCCCCTGTTGCCTGGATGGAAGCAATCCAGATATTTCTAGCTTTTGGAGCTTTTAAGGATTTCAAAGTCTATCAAATGGATGTAAAATCTATATTCTTGAATGGAGAGTTGATGGAAGAAGTCTACATTGAGCAACCAGAGGGATTGAAGTTTGAAAGTGAGCCAAATGCTATTTGCAAGTTGAAGAAAGCTTTATACGGGTTGAAGTAGTCACCTAGAGCCTGGTATGGTAGATTATATAAGTATCTAGTTGGATAAGGATTTCAAAAGGGATCTGCTGAAAGTAATTTATACAACAGAGTTCACTTAGATAAAATGTTGATTATTGTGGTTTATGTTGATGACATAATCTTTGGAGGAAATGATGATATGTGTGGAAAATTTACAGATGAAATGTAGAAGGAATTCAAAATGTCTATGATAGGTGAGCTAAATTTCTTCCTTGGACTACAACTAAATCAGAATAATAAAGGAATTTTCATTTCTCAGTCCAAGTATACTAAATAATTATTGAAGTTTGGGTTGGAGAACTCCAAACAGATTTTTACGCCTATTGTTACCAGATGCAAATTGAAAAAAGATGATTCACCTAAAGATGATGCAAGCATGTACAGGTCAATGATTGGAGGATTGTTATATTTGATTTCTACTAGACCAGACATTATGTATGTTGTTTGTTTAGTAGCTAGATTTTAGCAAGAACCATAGGAATCACATGTTGTTGCAGTAAAAAGGATCTTTAGATATTTTGAAGGGTATAGAAGATATGGGGTTATGGTATCCAAAGGACTTAGATTTTAGTTTGATAGCATATATTGATGCTAATTGGGCCGGATGTGTTGATAACAAGTGGAGCACAAGTGGTGGAGCTTATTTCCTTGGCTCCCAGTTGGTTGCTTGGTCAAGTAAGAAACAAGATTTTGTGTCTTTATCTACTGCTAAAGTGTAATACATTGTAGCATCCTCATGTTGCACTTAGGTACTATGGATGAAACAAACATTGAAGGACATTGGCATATCATTTGATGAAATGGTCTCAATTCTGTGTGATAATACTAGTGCAATAAATTTTTTTGAGAATCTAGTACAACACTCTAGAATGAAACATATATCCATTAAATATCAATTCTTGAGAGAGAAGGTGTTGGAAAATGAGGTAAAACTTGAATATGTACCTAAAAAAGAGCAAATTGCATATATTTTCACAAAACCATTGAGCAAAGATACTTTTGAGTATCTTCGGTAGAAGTTATGGGCTTTTCCCCCTCCTAATCTATAATAATGTGCACCAAGGTGTGCATTGGTCCAAGAAATTACATGTTCACTCTTATCTGGATCAATGCTAGGAGGCTTCCTCATAAGGGGAGCAAGAAAAGAAGGAAAGAAGATGTTATTGTTTTGTTTGTTGTTGATGGATGTTGCCATCAATGATAAAGGGTGAGATTGTTGGAATGTGATGCTGATTGTTGTCATTAATGGTTGTCATTGATTTCAACATATCTTGGTTGATTGATTCTGATGCTTTGGTAATCTGGATTGATGAGCTCTAAATGTGTTGTGATGATCTATCTTTGGTTGTGCATGTCCTGGTCCTATTTATTTGGTAACATAATGAGATACACTCTTATGGGTCCAGAGAAATCTGGAAATTGGTTAATGTGTTCCCGAACATTATTTGCATTGTAACGTGTATATTCTATTTTTCGGATATCATGGTAGCATGTTGATTTGAGCGAGGAGGTTCTAATTGGTCCATGTTTCATTCCTCTCTACCATGGGAATGTTTTGTGGTAACCTAATTCAAATTTTGTTTGGCTGACTTAGGGGATTATGAATACATTGTCTTTGGTTGACTTAGAAGTTTATGGAAGCATAGAATGGTGTAAGTAAAAGTTGATTCTATTCAATGAAAGAAAGTGTGATGAATGCAAAAATATAGACATTGTGAAGTATGCAAAAGTATATGACTGAAGGAATTAGACAGTAAGATTCTATCTAGTGTCATTGTTAGTGACAGTTATTACAGCGATGGATTCCCTTTCATCATTCTTATGGCAGTGAGTTATTTTTTGTTGGCAGTGATCCCTTTCTCTGTAGGCAGTGATCCTTTTTATCTTTGGATGTAATAGCTAGGTAGTGAGCCCACTGATAATGATCCTTACTTATAATGAGAAAATTTGTAGTGATCCCTTTGTAAAAATCACCTTAACTAGTGTCACCTTAACCACTATTTTATAATTGAGAATTACCATTGTCCATGGTTTTTCCCTTCTTAGGTTTCCATGTAAATTTTTGTGTTCTTTGTGCATGGTGTTGTTATGTGATTTCATCTTCATATCTATTAGATTATTATTTGATTCATTTAAGTTTTCTCTAGATTAATTAAATTCAAGAAAATTGTTTTATAATAACTAATTGACCCCCCCTCTCATTTATCCAGACTGTTCTACATGTATTTTGATCAATCCAATCATGTTATCCATAGCAATTTGATCATTACTATCCATGTTGTCATCATTTGTGTCAACATTCAATACATCATTCTTAGTTTCACTACCTTTTACAAATGAGATATTATGATTTGGCATGGGGTTGGTAAAAATTTGCAGGTTTTGGTTGGGAGGGGAAATGGACTTATTTCCTCAAACATTGATACCACCAATTTGAATATGATTGGAATGAATGAGGTATTGCACTGTGTGTTTAGGATTCTTACAATGTTTTATATCATGTCCATTTAAATGGTGAAAATGACAATAAGCATTTGATCTAAAGCTTGGAGGTAGTGTCCTAGTAGGATCAAATCAAGTTATTTTCTAGAAGTTGTAACATGGTGCTATGGAGGGTATTAGGTAAGGGAGTAAATTGTTTAGCTAGATCCCAAAATGTAAAAGGATTGTCTTCTTTATAGTAGCCACTTGGGTATCAACATGTTGGGTTGGTTGACAGGGATTTAGTTGAAGAAATCCTCTATTTTTTTCCTAAAAGGTTGGTAATTGTATTGAGTTGTGGATTTGGACTTTTCAAGATGGCTAGAGGTGGGTTTTTTTTCACAAATACTAGTTGAGTTTTGATAATCATGAAGGGTAGTACACAAGTGTACAAAGGAAGTAAATTTCATCATACCAAGCTTATCTTGCATCTTATTTTATAATTTCTCAATGAAAATTCGTTGAAGGTGATGATCGAGAATCTTTATGTCAATTTGGGAATAAAGCAATTGGTAGCGTGAAATGAAGTCAGTGGCCTTTTCATCATCCTTTTGCTTACATCTCATTAAGTCAGCTAATGTTATCTTAGGATTCATCTACACTTGGAAATGGTTAGTAAAGGCCTAAAAAATTTCATTGAATGAATGAATTGAGTTATTCAGTAATGAGGAAAACCATTCTAAAGTGTTATCTTTCAAGGACCTACGGAAAAGCTTAGCTAAGAGCTTATCTTCAAGGATGAAATCACTACATAAGGCGATGTAAGTGGAAACATTGTTAGAATGATCTCCTTTGAGCCTTCAATATTTCTCAAACCTATGGATCTCCATACCTTGTGGTAATTGCATTCTTAATATCTCCAAGGATAAATGATTTCTTTCTACATAGTATGAAGGTTGGCCATTTTGATTTTGGTTTATGGTGGAAAATTTTCATTAAAGGGATGAAATAGTTTGCAAAACTTGATTAAGAATGGCATCATTGGTTATGTTTTGGGATGGATGCAAATATGGTGGAGGTGTGTATGTGTTTGAGGGGAAAGTGAAACACTTATGTGCGGTAAAGTGGTAGAAGATATGACATGAGATGCCACAAAGGTACAAAGATTGCTAGTGGAAATACCCAAGGTAGGAATGATATTACTAGTAGGTTGCATCGTTGTGGTAACTTGAGGGTTGGTGTATGTAGGAATAAATGAAATGGTTGTAGCAGGAGTAATTTGGGTTCCTCCTTAACTTTGGACATTGTTCAAATTTTGAGGACAACTAGTCGTGAGGTAATATGTTTTCCAAAAAACTGAGCTAAGTTATGCACAATCTCTATTTTTTTTTCACTTTCAATCATTTAGTGTATGTTATCTATGGTAGGAATACCTATCTTGGAAGTGTTTTTAGTACTAACTTGATTATGTATATTTTTCAATTCTTCTTGGATTTGGATTATATTTTCTTGAGGGACACTAGAAACTATTGTTTCAAAACTTGTCACATTACTTGAAGGTAAAGAGTTGTCAAGGGTATGGTCCATACCTAGTAAACGAGTTTCAACACTATGAGTGAAAGAGCTAGATGACCCAAGATCCATGATGAGTGTGTTATTGTGGGATTACATGATTCTCAAACTACATCTCACTATAGTATTAGCAGTAGGACACAAAGTTGTAAAGCTCATGCAAAGGGAAATCAATGAATGCAAGATAAATGTAATGAACAAAAGATAAATTATATGATTTAATTCCAATTCTTATGTTTACAAATGCACTTAAAATGAAACCAAACTAAGCTAGACCTAATGAAATGAATGAAATACAAACTCAAAAAAGTAAAATTGAGATATGATAACAACAAACAAAAGCACAAAAATGAAGTATTAAATGCTATACAATGTAGATTTAGACTTAATTCGGGACTAAATCATCCAAATGGGTGAATGAGTCCTAATTATTGTTTTTGAAGGTTCAAATACTAAAAATCAAAGAGCATAGAATTCCGAAAAACCTAGAAAAACCACTTATACAGGGACTAAATTGTGCAAGTGGGCAAATGAGTCCTAGGTTAGGGTTTTTGAACTAAATTCTTTTTTTTTTGAGTTGATGTTAAGGTTTCTACGTTGTATGCTCAAATGAATGTGTGCAAGTAGAGTTTTACAATGAAATTCAATGATGCAAGATGTAAAAATGCAACCTATATGCACTTTTCAGTAATGTAATATTTAGAATCCCTAAATGCAATTCAACTAATGCAAATATAATGCAAAGTTAATGAAATCTAGATCTGGGAATTTTAATGTTCTCCAAATTATAAATTCAAGTGTCCAAAGGTTGTGTTCACCAAAATGAACCGAATGGAAATAGGGTGTCCAACGTTTTTGGAGATGGAACTTTGGGACCTATTTCACACTTTAGCTCATTAGGAAACCAAGATCCCTCAACCAAGTGACTCAATTGAGGGAAGGAATAGGGGTTTTCATGTGTGACTAAATGGGGGTTCACTATTAAAATGAAGCTTCAAAGCAGGAATGTAAACACTCATGCACTAAACCCTAGAAGCTTAAAGACATTAAATTAGATTGAAAAAAGAGAATGAAGTAGGTTACCTTGAATAATGATGCAATCCAAGAAAGGTCTGCAACACTAAAATTCTACTTTTTGAAGTGTACCTAGACTTATACACTGGGTAGGGAAATTTAGTCTTGCTACAAGAATCTAAGAAGAATCTGGAATCTTCTGGTGACTATGCAAGATTTACTATA
>VDFB02294442.1:0-39163 GCA_007258455.2 Sequoia sempervirens | reverse complement strand
TTTGAAGAAATGGTCAAAAGTCTTGTTGAAATTGTCAAAAAAGGTCAAAATTGGGAATTTGCATGTCTTGCATGAGGGTCAAAAACTCAAAAATTTCAAAATCTAATGATCTAGGTTTGCTTAGAGCGACCTTGTCCATAAAACCCAGATCTCAATTTTTTGGCCCTAAATTTTAGTAAAATTTCTATTTTTAAAAACTTTCTAAAAATATAACTTTTTTTTGGGTTTTTCTCAAATGGATGTTGGCAAAATTTTCTAAAAATATAAAGTTTGGCTTCCAGGATTCAAACTGATTTTGATTAGCTTAAAATACTTCCTCGTCAGGCTAGTCCAGTCAAAATCGTCAAAAGATCAATTTTTCCCTAGTGGGTCTATTCTGATTTTTCATAAGTTGTTTTAGGTTCTCCAAGGCCATTAATGGAGGTTGCTTAACTGTTAGGTGTCATATTCAAGGTATCAAGCACTGTACAGATCAAGAAGTTGCAACATATGATCGAGGAATGAAGAACGAAGAGTGGAGGGTGGAGAATCTTGAAAATTGCAAAATTTTGACCAACACTGGAGAGTTTAGGCGCCCTTGCCTAGTCTAGGTGCCTAGGATTCTATGCCAACCATTTTCCATCCTGATAGTCAAGGAATGAAGTAGTGAATGAGGAACGAGGAAGAAAGTGAAAAATGTGAAATAAAAACTAAGTCGGGCAAGCTTAGGTGCCCCAGGTAGCTAGGGGCACCCAACTTTTCAAGGCACGAAATGTCAGAGTTAGGTTTTTGTGCCTCCAGGACATCTTGTTCAAAATATTCTTAGCTCTGCAGTGGATCTATCAATAAGCTCATTAGAGTTGGCAGTCATCAGATATCATAGGTTGAATGGAGGGATGAAATTGGGCAAAATGGAAAAATTCAAAAGCAAAGATGAAAATCTCAAAATAAATTTTAATTCTGGATGAGTTGGGGGCCCCAGCTAGCTAGGGGTGCCCAAGGATTTGAGGCCCTAAAATTAGTTTTCAAGATATATCACTCCCAGAAGATCCCCCTCAGAATTCATCAAGCTATCCAATGAGTCCAACCATCAGTTCATCGGACACCCTGATCATCCAGAAATGAGAATTCATCAAAAGATCAGAAAACAAGAAAAAGTAGAACATGAAAATGGCTAACATTGGTAAGCTTGGGCGCCCCAGGTAGCTAGGGGTGCCCAACATTTTGAAGGTCAAGATAATTTTTTTGTCAAAAGTTGCCTCCAAGATAATCTTCTTAGATTCGATTAGGCTCTGTAATGAAATCATCAACCAGTTCACAAGATGAATCTAACATCCGAAAACCAAGATCAAAATGGGCTCAAAACTCAAGAAAAAGTTGAAATTTCATTTAAATTGGCTAGGTCCGGAGAGGAAAAACTCCCGTAGACATGAGAGGCGCCTAAGGCTTAATACCTTAGTCAAGTTTTCATCACAAAGCTTTCTAAAAAATGTCCACATTCAATGAACTTGCTTAGGATTGGCTTCAAGAAGTTTTAAAGTTGGAGAATAAAACAAGTTTTCAACTTGAAAACCTATTTCAAGAATTCCTTTGCATTCATTCTTCACAATTTTTGCAGGTGGCATCCAAGGCAAGAGAAGAAGAAACATGAATTTTTATTCAATTCAAGATTCAAAGGCTAAAACTTGGAGATTTTTTAGAGTTCTTCATATTTTCTTGATCAACTCACATAGAGGCTTCCTTTTTCATGCTTTTTTATTTTATTTTCCCAAGGCATCAATTTTCAGAAGAAGGGGGTCAATATTTTCATTTTTTAGCAATCTATGTCAGCTTGGTTCATGATTTTGAACAACTTTGGAAATTTTTTCAATTTTCAAGAAATTGCTTTTTTCACACATGTCCAAGAAATCTTTAGTATTTTCAAAATCTGATCAATTGGGTTCATACAAAACGTGATTCTACACAAAACCTAGCTCTCAGCTTTTTTTTCAAGAAAACTTCAAAAAATAGGGTTTCTGCTTTTTCAACCAGCCATTAACAATTTTAAAAATGAATGATCTGGGTCTTCTTGCAACAAGATTCTATAAAAAACCCATATCTTAGAGTTTTTTAAAAAGTCTGCCTGTTTGAAGAAAAAAATCAACAAGTTATTTTTAGCTTTTGTGCAAAACTTGTCCAAGAATAGTCGAGTTTACTGTCAAAAGTAAAAAATTTCAACATGGAGTACTCTCCCATCGAATTGTAGAGCCGTTGAAATTAGCAAGATTTGATAAAGCAACTGAAGATGTGAAAGATTCTCTAAGTTCAATTGCCGAAGGTGAAGAGATCCTAGAAAAGCAGAATTTTGCTATAGATAGTATTGATGCTTCTGATAGAGATATAGTTTCCCGCTTTTTGGCGGATGTGGTTAAGATTTAAAGCAACAACTTTCTCCAAGATTTCTTTCCATTCTTATGTTATGCTTTCTTTATATTCATGTCTCAGGCTTCTCCATTCTTTGAAAAAGAAAATAAAACAAGATGTAATAGTTGGCACTTCCCTGTTTTTATGCTTTCAAGGTTGTTAGATGCTTATATTGTTTTAGTTTTAGAAATAAAGCTTGCATGTTGGCAAGCCTTAGTTGTAAAAGCAAGGAGATTTTAGAGTTCCCTACTCCTCTGCTTGTGTATAAATAAGGGAAGCCTTGCCCATTTTTCTTTAATTGTACTTGTGATAACAAAATGTTGAGCCTACTAGTGACTTCTAATTGTTATTCAGTATTGTTCACTTAGTATAAGAGCAATCTTGTATGCCTCTTTTAGCTACAAGTTATTGTTCAATTCTTGTATTCCTTGTGTCAATGTATTCTGGTTGATCACTAAACTGTAAGCTTGCCTATTTTGCTATAATCTTGTTGTTGTTATCACGGAATCAAGCACCACTTGTTCCACAGATAACCCCCCTACAAAGCTTGTTTGTTTCCTAGGTTTGTGATGTTCAAGCATGCAAAACGAGGCAATTTTCAATCCACCTCAAAGTGTGTTCCAAAGTCTCAAACTATCCGTTTGAGCATCCCTTTGTGTTCACCTCGCGAAGACCTTTGAAATGAGTACCCTCACGAACTCTCGTTGTTTATACTCAATGAAATTGGCAAAAGTGCAGGAGCTCCAAAAAAGAGTGCTCCAACTTTTTTAGAAAATTGACCAAGTGTTGAAAGTGTCAGGGTGGGCTTTCTCAGCGCCCTTGCACTTAAGTGATTTTTTGACTTGGTGTAAGGGCACTGAGTTTTAGCACCCTTACACTTTTTCTCCACACTTAGTCATTTTTATGACTAGGGCGGTGTTTTTTAAGTCATTTGCACTTTTCACTAGCTATGCCACTTTTCATGCCTCATTTTATTGAAACAACTTGAGTTTATTTTAACACTTGCAAATCACTTAAAAGTGATGTTAGGTTATTTCTCCTTCATTCTTATGGTTTTTTTTTCACCTCTCTTTCCTGGGCGAACATCTCACATTTGCAAAAACACATTTTTGTGAAGATCTTCAACTTGGTCGAGCTAGGTTTTCGTGGTTTTCTCCAGGTATGTTATTTTTCCATTTTTCCTTTCATTACTTTGTTTCTTTGTTTGAGTTTCAATGCCTGGTATGTAAACGTGTTTATGTGCTTTGTTTTCTTGTTTCACCACTTCCTCTAAAAACACGTTTCTTGTTTTCTCCCATCTACATCATTCTCCAAACCCGCACACTGGTTATTTCTACTTGAAAACGTGTTTTCCATTACATTCTTCTACATCGAGCTTACTTCATAATTTTAGTTGGGGTTTTGTTTTGTTTAAATGTGCATTTAGGTAACTTCTTGTCTTGCCATATTAGTCTTTGTGGTTTTATTGCCTTTCTTTCTCCTCCATCGTGCCTTTGTTTCCCTCATTACAATGTTGAAAGCATGCACGGGTTTTTGAATGAACTTGTTTCAAAGAAAAAAGCATTCATTTTTGTGAATGAAGTTTCACTTACATGATTGTCATGGCGGTGAAATACTAAACCATTACACAAAGTTTGTGCCAAGGTTTAACTTCAAATGGCAAATGCATGACATTTGGTCGAGCGAAATTTTTGTGAACCTATGCATATCATTCGTTTTTCACCAACTCCTAGTGTAGGAGTGGTGAAAATCACCACTCCTACACTGGAGTGATCTTCCCTCATTTGCAAAGGCACTTATTTTTCACGCCTCTACACTTTCAATTCACAAACAAAGAGCTAAGTGTCAGGGCGGGCTTTTTTAGTGCCCTGACATATTGAAGACTCCCTAACACCCAAAAGTGCAAGGGTACTGATTTTCAGCACCATTGCACCAAGATGCATTTTCCTAAGTGCAAGGGAACTGATTTTTCAGTGCCCTTAGACTTTTCCTAGCTTTTGCTCTAAAACACTTCAAATCACTATATATTCGCTCTGGACCCCGTTTTTTGACTCCTACATCATTTTCTGTGCTTCATCGCTCATTTCATGCTTCAACATCGTTGCTCGCTTCATGCATCCCAATGTTGCTTTTTTGACTAACATTTGTTGATTCCCCACCTTGCAGTTCCTTTTCAGATCTCATCAAGGGATCCTTGAAGTTGTATCTTTTTGATCCAGTTGCTCTCAAATGACAACCAAGAAGCCTCCATCATCGTCAAAGGCCAAAGGTAAAATGAAATACAAGTACCAAGGTGTTTATCCATCAATGGTAGTAATTTCAAAGGTGGATGAGATAAAAGACATCGAGGTTGGTCATCAAGACCTCGTTGATTTTGTGGAAAGAACTGAGCAGAAGCCTCTTGAAGACTCTCTGAGAACCATTGTGCACAATAATCTGCATTTGGTGTCCACATTCCCTACTTTTGCACACAATACGAAATTTGTCCTCCAAGTTGCATCCCATTACATCAAGGAAAGCAGAAGTGTAATTGATTCTTTTGGGCATGAGATATTGAGACTTGACCCTGACTTCTTTGATATTGTTTTCAGAGTCCCACAAATGGAGAAGTACATCAAAATCTCAATACAACAAGCAAAGGAAGTCTATGACTTAGATCCCAATAAGGCCAAGAACCTAGTAAATAGTCAATGGTTGAAGGAACCCAGGCACACTATATCAAGATGGCTGAAGGGACTTTTGCGAAATGACTTCAAGGAAGATGTCAGAGACATGATCACATTGTTGAGCAGAGTCAAGGGATTTCCTAAATCATCCCATTTTCACGAATGGATGTATGAATACATCTGGATCATAAGAATACAAAAGGATCATATTGATTGGGGCAAATAAATCAGTGATGAAATACATAAACAACTGATCAATGTGCCAACCACCTTAAAGTTCTACATGACTTCTTACCTGGTGTATGCTGTAGCCGTGATGAGGCAATTTCTAAGTCTATCTACAAAAGGGAACCGAATTTTAGTACCTATGTACAAATATTTCTATCAACTAGAGTTGAAGGAAAGCCTTCACCATTTCAGGAGAGTCATCGATGCTTTCTTTGTGCCTCTTCTTTTCAGCTTTGACTCGACTCTCGAGAAGAAGAGAGTGTCCGATGAAGCCTACAAAGTGGTGAGTAAAGTTGGATGCATATTCTTACAATTCTCAACTTTTACTTACATAAGGGTAGGATGCTACATTGGGTGCCCTTACATGTTGCCCAGATATCCCTCAGACAAGTGGATACTCATAGAGTTATGCAGATAGCTGATTTTAGTTCACAAAGAACGGATGAGGATTTGCAAGCCGGGATTCAAGTTTCCACTGACAATTGGTAGGTATACCATGAAAAGTGTACAAAAAGCCAAATCGGTCTATGCAGAAATGCAGGTCATGACAATCAGGACCTATAGATACAAATTTGATTTTGACTACCGAAATGTAAAGGAAAAGTTGAAAAAGGGTCATCAGTACAAGTACCGCATTGAGCACATCTAGGCTGATTGCAAAGATGAAGAGGCTATATGTAAGATGGATTTTTGCAGACTAATCGTACATCAGATTAGAGATCTTGGTGTTGCTGATTTACCAGAGGATTTCAGAGATCTTGGTGACATCATGAATGTTGCTTACGATGAATGAGAAATCTCCAAAAGACCTTTGATTGCAATCCAATGGTCCAAAGAGGAAAGTGTTTCCATCAGAGAGAGGTTGGCACCAATATTGGCTAACACTGCAGAGTGGTTACATAAGCATGGCTTTGAGATGAAAACTTTCAGGACAGATTCTGAGGGAGAGAAATCTAGAGCAAAAGCCAACTGACAACAAGAACCCTGCATGAAAGATAAACCTGCGACCTGTTGTGACCTAATTCACACCTCGCCCCATTGCAAATGGGGACCCTCGTAGTTTTCCTTTTAGGGTTTTGTCGTTGCGTGTCTCAGTTTTGTTTGGTCTCCGTTTGGGGGTTTTGGGGTTTGATTTTTGAATGGTCACCCGAGTCGAGTAAAGAATTTGAGCCTGGATCACTATGCAAACATCATCATCGTGCTTAGGAGGCCTGAGGGACGAAGATTGACTGTCATTTCAGTCAATTCTGACACATACTTTTTAGGGTTTTCACTTTGGCCCCCTATTTTTTAGGACCTACTTTTTTGGCACTTTTGAGCAATTCTGAGATCCCTATTTTTTAGGGGCTATTTTTAGAAAGTTTCTATTTTTGTTAGAGTTTCTATATTTAGAAAGGGCCCAAATTTCAAAAATCCACTAAGAAGTTCAAAAAAATCAATAGAAATCTCAGAAAATCAATTTGAAAATTTGTGAAATTCATGGTGAAAATCAAAAAAATGTTAGAAATCTGGAAAACTCAGTCCCAAAAATCACAAAAAATGGTGAAGAAATCTGGAAAATTCATGAAAAATCTGAGAGGTCATGGTGAATTTGCCTAAGTGTGGAGTCCAACCAACATGGAGAAAGAAGAAGTTAATGTCAAAAGAGCTTCAGCCAGAAGAAACAATGGCATGGCTGAAGGTGAAGTTTGCCTTCGGAAGAAAACAATGGCATGGAGGAGTATGAAGTCCGCCCAACAATGGCTTGAAGGTGAGACAAGTCCGCCCAACAATGGCACAAAGATATGCCAAGTCCGCCCTTGGACAAAATGAAAAGTGGCTTGAGAATAGGTAAAGTCTGCCCTAAGGAGTGGCATGAAGTTAGATGAAGTCCGCTCCAAGGAAGATGGCAAGACATAAGGAAAAGTTTGCCCACCACAAACAATCATGGCACAAAAAAAAGTAAAGTCCATCCTAAGCAAGATGTAAAGTGGCTTGAGGCAATATAAAGTCCGCCTTAGGCATTAGGAGATGGCCTAAGCAACTAGCAGGTCCGCCATATGGAAAAGGTGAAGTGGCTTGATGCATAAGCTAAAAATGAATGGCTTCAAATAATGAAAATTTGCCTTAGAATGAAATGCATGGCTTGACTCCAAGCAAAGTCTGCCATACTTAGAGAAGTAAGATAAAAATTAAAATTTTGCCTAAGTGTGGACTTTGGAAAATTGAAAATATTCTTCGCACTTTGGAAATTCACCATACTTGGAGAAAATAAGAAATATTTTTCTAAGTCTAAACATTTATATGTCTGGAAATAAATTTTGCCAAATGACTTAGGAAGATGGAAAGAAATTTTTTCCAAAGACTTAGGACGGAAAGAAAATTATGGCAAAATGAAAGTGGAAGATAAAAATTATGGCAAAGTAAATTGAAAGAAAAAAATTTCGCTTAAGACAATGGCAAGAAAAATTTTGAAAATCAAATTTGCGTGAGATGAAAAAAAAAATGCCATAAAACGAAGGGGTTGAAAATGACACATAAAATAATTATTTATTTTTCAAAGAGATAAGCTTTGAAAATCAAAATTGGAAAATGACAAAAAAGAACTTTACTGAACTGGCATAAGATTTGGACACTTTCCCGGAGACTGTTGTTGAAGATAAAAATTTCCATTCAAAAGCCGAGTACAAGCCAAGTTCAAACTCGATTTGATGGAAACAATTGAAATTTGCTAAATTGGTTGATTTTCTTAGCTTTAAAATTGAATTCACTTCTCATTTTTACAAATCACTCGGTTTTCGAAAGAAAAGTGTGAGAAGAAAGTTTGTCTAAGGCAGGAAAGTTGAGAAAAGTTTGAAGCAAAGTGAAAGAAGCAAATTTGTACCAGCTGGCACTGTGATCGTTACTATTTCATTTGTCCAGAAGAGCCAGGCAGATTTATTTTTTCCACTTCATCTTGGCATAAAAAAATTGTCATTTCTTTGCTTTGCCAGCGTAATTCTTCACGAAATTTGATTTGACAACTAGTTGGAATATATTTTTTGAGTAATTTAAATTCTAAAATTTAGATATTCTCTTTGCTTTTTCTTGCAGATTTATTTTCGAGAAAGTAAAAATGAAGTTTGCCAGCAAGGGTGTGTAGCTGCAATCAAAGATTAAATCCAAATGGGAGCATATTGTGGACATGAACCTTGGCCATGTTGACTTTGATGATTTCAAGGAAAGAATGTATGGAAGTGATAGACATTTGCCTACGCCAATTGCAAGAAGAATGATGTGCAACAAAATTGTTCTTGCAGCTGGATTTCCGCTAGCAAAAGAGTGTCCAGAACTTATGGTGGAATGTGCATTGCATTATAATGCATGGGAAAGACAGATAGAAGCTCCTGATGGAAGAGTTCTTGCATACTTGTCTGAACCAACCATTCAAGAAACTTTTGGAATTCCAATTTACAATCGGACATCTTATCAGACTAAAGAAGATGCACTCAAACTTTACAAAGGTCAGCAAGACCTTTGTGCATCGAATATAAATAAGACTTGGTTACTGAAGCCCAAACCTACTACGGGGAAGATGCTGAAGAAGTTGGCCAGAACGCATTTCAAAGAAGAATAAGGCGACATCGTCTTGCTGCTGAATAGAATAGTAGGCAATCCTCATGGTGCGCCTTTCGAAAACTAGATGTATTATTTCATTGAGGAAATAATTTCTGGAGTGAAGATGTTCAACTGGTCTAGATTGATCAGTGATAGTATCCATGAGTAGTTGGTCAACCTAGAGGAAACCAAAACCTTCCATATGAGCTCTTATGTAGTATACCTGCTTGCAAGGACTTACAAATATTCTGGCTTGGTTTGCAAGGGTGTAGTTGGCAACGACGAAGGGCAGTTCAAGGCCTATGATTGTTATCCACAGCTCCAGCTGAAGGAGAAGTCACATTTCAGACGAGCACATGATGCCTTCCTTATGTACATCACTCAACTTCTCCAAGGCGGAACACATCAGAGACTCACCCGCGAGGCCAAGAGTTTGATCGGCCGATATGGATCCTGGTTCATCCAGTATCCCAAGTTTACTTACATCAGGATTCAAGGATTCTCAAGACGTCCTTATAGATTTCCCATTTATCTGACCAACAAAATGGTTTTGTTGGAAGTTCTAAGGTAATTGGAAACATATCAGAATATCCAAAGGCCAAAACAGAAAGCAGTTGTCACTTTTCCATTTTTCATCGGCAATATGGAAGAATCATGTCCAACAGCGCAAGCAGTGGAGAGTGCTCGACTAGAGATACAAAAATATCCATTCATATCATACAAGTCGAGGAATAGCTTTGATCCACTCCATCACATTGGAACTGTGGACAGAGAGAAATACAAGCACCGGATGGACTTAGAAGATTTTTGGGCAAATGCGGCTAATGAGTATGATGTGAGGAAGAGGCCATGGTCAAGATTGCCACTAAGTATGATAAGGGAAATATAACTTTTCAAGGTACCTGATCAATTGGAGGATGACGAAGTATATTTGCAGCCAGGCTTCAATGAAAGCGAGCCACTTCCTCTTGTGAGATGGTCTGAGCCTGAGATGGGTGACTTGGTGACATTAATGCAGCCTGCATTCAAATATTCTCAATGGTGGATAGACCAACAAGTGAAGGTTTTGCGGTGGAGAAATGTGCAATTCACATATGAATTGATGGGCGATACAGAGTCACGTTCCTCAAATGCCAAAGCATCTCGTGCAGATGGAGCAACAAATGTTGCTAGCTTGAGAAAGAGAAAAGATATTGATGACCTTGCAAAGCAGAACAAGAACAAAGTAGCGGAGGAGGGACCTTGTCAAAAGAAGCACAAATCCAAGCCCCTTCAGTCAGCTACATCCAGGAATATAGATGAAATATTAGCCATGGATGAAGAGTTTTGGGAACATGTCGTAATTCCTTCTCTAGTTAGAGATGTAGAGCTAGTGCAATCAGAAGATGATGATCAACCTTCCCCTACAGGCATAGAAATTCTGGAATTAGACAATGACACAAACATCATGGATGGGGAATTTGAAGAGGGAATGATTTCTGCCCTCAAAGGAATCCAGGAAGACCCATATGTGCAAGAAATTTTGGATATGCCAGAAATCCAATTAGTGTAAAAAGTTCAAGATATGTAAGAGATTCAAAACATGCCGAGAATTCAAGATGTCCACGAAGATCAAAATATTCAGGATATACAGGATGTCCAGGATCAACACGAAGATGGAATTGAACAGTCAGCCATCCTGGATTGGCTAAAAGAAAGATTAAAGAGAAAGGTGCCAGTAGAGGTTCTTGAAGAAGATGATGCCACAGACTTCTTGGCAAGGCGAGAGCAAAATGCCAGAAGGAAGAAAGCCAAGAAATTTTCTGCCATACAAAGGGATGAGGCTGGCAATCACACAGTGCAAATAGTAGTGCCTACAATCGATAAACTCGAAGATGAAATTGCTCTGAATGAATATGCCATCACAACCATTGATATGGGTCCGACGACAAAAGGGTAGGAAGTTGAGGACTTGGACAATTATGTTGCCACCATCAAGTCTAGTTTGGAAAGGGAAGTGGCAAAGAAAAGAGAATATAAAAGAGAGATTGAGCGTTTGAAAGAATATATCCAGCATTTGACTAGGCCACTCAATCAGGGTGACCAGGCAGCACTTCCACCTCCGAATTCTTCACAAGAACTGGTTGGAAATTTTGAAGAAGAATTGACAACAACTAGAGAAGCTAAGGACTGGATGGCTGGAAAGAAGGATGAGGCAATGGAATTCATAGAGAAGCTGGCATATGCGTATGAGCAAACTTCCTTCCTATTGTCATGAGTTACAGACTTAGCAGAAGCGTGGGATGGCCTCCAAGATATTCAAAATAAAATTATCCCATGTCTTTGAGAGCTAAAGGGCATGCCAAAGTAGAGATTGATTGATGACAGGATTATCGAAGCTGGAGCTGCATATGATTTTAGTGGTTGGTATTACGTATTGATTTCATGAGGAGAAGTCCTGGAAAGGGTGAAGCAAGATGGCGCCAAAGTTGAAGAGCTAGCGAAAGAGATTCAGAGTAAAATTTATCAGATCGCTGCATATATGCTTGACAAAGATATTGTCCGAGAGAAACACTTGCAGCCACGAAACTTAAAAGAACAAGTTCAAAGAATTTTCTCCACCACCTCTGGGGAAATCATGAAAGAAAATTTCACCAAGGCATTCCACTTCATGACCGTTAGAGAGGCTTTCTTGCTGCATGAACCAAAATGGACGACCACCTTTGCAGAATGTGCTGAAAGTATGGACTTGCTGGAATACAATGTTAATGCGCTTCCGGACATTGCCATTGAAGAAGTCGGCCGGATTGTGTCAAAGTTTTCTGAATGTGATGCTTTGCAGGTGGATAAGGATGCAACTCCAGATGCCTGAAGTTCTCTCTAGTTAACTGATGGATGTTTAGGAAACCCTAATTAGGGTTTAGTTATGTTGAATTTGGGCCATTAATCTCATTTTAATCTTGGCCATTCATTGTAATCCGGGAATGCTATATAAACCCCCCCTCTCTCTCATTTTATTAGAAGATTAGATTAGATACGAGAAAATTAGAAGAAGAGTAGATATCAAGAAAATTAGAGATTAGATTGTAAGAGAGAGAGTTTTATGAGATTGTTGCAAAAGACTATTTTGATAATAAAGTTCATCATGCATGAGGTGCTTTGAATCCTTTCATTATCAAATGGTTGCATGGTTACATATTTCTCTTCCTCGTCTAGTAGATTTGAATTAAAATTTCATTCAAGTACATGTTAAAGAGAATGATAGATTGATAGCAAAGGTTAGCGAAACTTAGCTCATACTTTCTTTGAGTGGATGCTTTTCATTCAATGTGTAAAGTTAGACTGAGCTTTATCGTGGATGCTTCAACGTTTACTTCAAATAATGTTGTTCTACTGATGGTATTGTTCGTGGTGAAGAAATTTTAAGCACAAATCCCAGAAGATTGCACTTGCTTTGTGTAGTTGTCGTTTAGCGTGGCGAAATGAAGTACTATTTATTTGGTTTCATTCAATCTTTGTCGTGTCTTGATTTCATAGGACTAGCATAGGTCTCCTAAACCCTTACTCTTTTTCACCTTTTTAAAAAAATCAGAAAAATCCAAAATGATATTGCATTCGCGTCTTTGCTTTTCTGAGTAACTTGCAAAAGTAAATCCCTATTGTGCCCCCAACAAATCACATCAAACCACAAAGCTTATCCGCACTCATCTTAAACATTGGAATTACCGTATGATCTTACTTGCAGTCTTAGCATATGAGGTAGTTTTTCAAGAGGGGATATAGCGTCTTTGACACTTTATTCTAGAATGTTTGTTGTGTCATAAAACACGCGTCAACACGACCATTCCTAGTTCTTCACGAAGAGGCCCTAGGATTAAGTTCACTGTCGACATAAAGGATACACGGGTCATCCCAAAAGGAGAAACTACTAAATATGAACCATACCGCTCCGAAGGAAAAGGGGTTGTTTATGAAGAGATAGATTCCGATGAAGAGGAAAATTGAAGGGATCAATCACTGAAGAAGAAGATTCAAAAGAAGCAGACTCTGATGAGGAAGAAGATTCCAAAGGTGAACAAGAGTCTAAAGGTGATCAAGAAGGTGAACCAGAGTTAGAAGAGCAAGAGGGTGATCAACAAGAATTTGGGCATGATGAAGAACGAACTATCTCTCCACCTGAGAATGTAGTTGAAGAACTTCCTCAGACATCATCGCTTGTAACTTGAAACGTTCCTCGCACACCTCCGAATCCAAACACTCCTCCACCACCTATTCCTACATCACCTATTCCCACATCTACAATACCCGTAGTGGACGTTTCACCAACCCCTGCAACATCAACTGTACTTGATACTCCTTCAGTGACAAGTATACAAACGGTTGACATTTTGTTGAGTCCTCCATCATCCATTCCGAGCCTGTCATCTCCATCCTATGATATCACTTCAGAAGCTGAGTTTAACAAGTTCATGAATGAATCCATGCCTGATCAACTCAATGTGCAAACTACAGGAGTAGTTATGACTGACACTATGCCAATTGTCACTATACCAATCATTCCTTCAGAAGTGATGGTGACAAGAGAGTTGACGGTTGACTCAGAAGCTCGTACCGCCTCTCTTCCCCCTTGGTTGGTATCTCAAGTATCGAAGCGGAAAAAGAAAATGATTTCTCCATAAGAGCTCAATCTTAAAGAGATAGCCCCTCCAAAAGCCAAGGGGGAAGAAAAACGCAAAGGTGTATTCACGGTTGAATGTTGACAAGGCTAGTCATAAATATGCAGAGATTGGCATACCACCTCGAGAGGAAGGAGATGTCAATATGGAGGATTACACAGTGACAAGAGTCCAACTTGGTAAGGTTATGAATGAAAGTGCAAAGGCAGATGCATAGGTAACCTTGGATATACTAGCTAGAACACTGGGAAAAATGGAGCAAGCTCAAAACATCTACATACAGAAGGCGGAGCATTATGCCAATGTTTTAAGGAGGCTTGCAGGATCTTCAAGTAATGCACAACCGTTGGCAATGGTAAGCGCTAAGGACGCAACTGTCAAGAAGGCTGAGATGTTTGCTTCTAAAGGAAAAGTGTTATATGATTTCATCAAGAATATTGTAGAACAGGGTTCTCAGATTATAGTTGTTGTGGATGAAAAAGCTACTCAGATAGCCAAGCTCAAAATTGAGCTTGATAAGGAGGAGAGTGTACTTTCCCAAGAGCGCAAAGAAATGGAAAAATGCCTGTTGTTGTGGTCACAAATGAAACAGGCAAAGCTCAGTAAATTGGGGGAAGCTAAGATGATCTTCGACAAGGAGAAAACGTAGAGGTAAGAGAATCACTGAAGCATCATATTCAGATAATCAAATCTCTTACAAAAGGTCTCCACCAAGTACAAGAAGATGTCAAAGGGCATCGTGCAATCCTTGAAAGAGGAATTAAGGAGTTACCAGGGAAGCTCCTTGAAAAGAATCGTATCTTCCTTCCGGCCATAGAACCTTCCCAGATCTTCAAAGAAGCCATCATGAATCAAGTAGAGTGCAGAATTTTCAGAAGCCTCTATGGATGTTATTTGTGATACAAGGCTTACTCTTGACAACCTAAAGACGCATCTTGACAGGTGCAAAAAGGTTCACTCATCCGCAATGAGATCAATCATGAGGATTCACAACATTGTGGATTACACCGTTGGTCCGGATGAAAAGTTCATGCAGGAGACTAGGAAGAAGTATGAAAACTTCTGTGCCCAATCAAGGAACCATGAAGATTCTCGATCTCTAGTGTTGAATTTTCTGATGCTTTCCTTTTACACATCTTGTAAATAGTTTCTGATATCTTAAATGTCTTTTCTTAAAATGTAATTACATTGAAAATATGAGATCTAGTTTCTTAAAGACAAATTACATTTTGACTTTAGTCAAAGTTAGGTGAGATTTTCCTAAATTAACTCACCTAACTTTCCTAACTTTTCTCACTTGATTTCCTAATTTTGCTCATCCCTCTCATTTATAAATATGAAGGATTTCTACTGTAAAGTTTACCTTTAGTATTTTGCAACAAAGTGCTACCCTTTTTGAAGTGGAATTGTGAAACTTTGCGTTCATACTTTGTGAATGAAATCTGATCAATAAGGAAGACAATTGCAAACTACACTTTGTGTTGGATTCGATAATCTTGTGAATTGATCTTATTTGGTGGTGATTAGTATATGATATTTGAAGGGCTTCAAGTAATTTATGTAAACTTTGTGTTACATTTCTTATTTGGATTTATGTTTATGTTTGGATACTTTTGTTGAATGATCTACAAGACTTTGTGCTTGTAATCGTTCATGTTCGAGGAATTGCTATGTCTAAGAAGACTTTGTGCTTCTAATGCAACAAATGATATGTCTCTCACAAATCCATCAGTGAAAAAGCTACAGAACGACTTTGTGCCTTCATGAGCTTTCCCTTTTCTTTTACTTGTTTATTATTAATCACATTTGGTAGGTATTGGCATTATTGCTTATTGTTAGTTTAAAGTTATCGTGAATTAAGAACTTCCAACAGTGAATCATTATAACAAAACATCTTCTCTAAAAAAAGAGAGAAGCATGAATGTGACACTCCCCCCCTCCCATTTTGTAAATACAGTGTACAGTGTACATTGTCTAAATTCTTTATTAGTTTTACCGTAGCTTCTGTCAGTAGTAAGAAGGGCACCTCCCCTTTCTGAGAGGAGAGATTGTATCTCACATAGTTGTGGCTGAAGTCTAGATTGTGTAATCTATTGAAAAGATGATTACATAATTTTCACCCAATAGCTGTCCTAGAAGTGTAATCTTTGTTACTCAAGATTTGAGAAAATAAAGTCTTGTGCCTACTTTGTTGCCTTGATATAATGTCTCATATTTTTGTTTTATATGTTTTGCTTATATGATCTTTATTTCAGTTTGCACAATTATTAGATGTTTGTTTGTGTACACAATTATTAGTTAGAAATGTACTCATATTTAGTTGCAAGAGGTTTATGGCCCGAGGCATACACAACATTCCCATAAGAAATGAGACGCAAAAAATAGACACTGCATCCACAAACAAAATTTCCGTTCATGACCCACTGAATATTCAACCACAAAGGCAAGTCCACAAAGACAAGTCACATACAAGAAGATACAACTGATGTCATCCATAGAAAATAATACTTATGATGGAAAGGACCAAACCAGTGCCACTTCGAGTAACATTCTTAAATTGATCAGGCCCATGTTGGGTCCAATTTAGACAAATCAATGTGAATTATTTTCTTCATTTATGTCAGAGGCAAATCTTCAGGAGATATCCCCAAAGCTTGAGGAAGAGTTTTTGCAGATGAACCATGGAACTTGAATCTGAAAAACTGAAGTATATTAGTCCATCCACAATCTTATAAGGCATGTCTCAAACAAGGAAAATCTAAAACTAGTGGCTTCAGTCATCAATTATTCTAAATCTTTACTTAGCAAAAGAAGTCAATATTTCTCAGTTTCAGGGATGAGGGGACATGGAGGGTGAATGCTTTTTCAGATTTTGAGAGGTGGAGGAAAAACTATTAAAATAATATAATATAAAATTAAGATTTGAAATTCAAATATAAATAAATAAAAGATTAATTTAAACAAACTAAAAGAAGCTGGAATTTTTTTAAAATATACATCATATTTAGTTAAAGCTCAAGGCTTCCACCATCTACATACCCAGTTTCCCCCAAATAATCTTGTTGTAAACCATCTTCTTTTGTGGTATGTGTTGGAATTTATAATTTTTCAAGTAGCACAAATCTAAAGATTGATCAAGAGCAGACCATTTGACAACTTTGCTTTAGACATCTCAAGTTCTCAACAGCATCTCGAAAGTGTTTTGCTAATTATTCAAGTTTATATGACATGATTTAGAACCATTTGGAGATCCTAATGCTGCTTAAGCCCCTAAATTTCCTCTTCCTTTTTCTGCAAAAGTTTGTTTGCGAGACTCTAATACTGACTAAACTTTAAGGCCCTGCTTGGAATCGTGATAAAATGTGTTATATGGTATTATGCTATGAGTTTCATATTTCAATGCATGAATTTATAAAACAGTAGTAAAGCAATTGCCTTTCGATTTACGTCAAGGCTTCCTTGTGGCCTACCATGTTTCATCTACTATTTGTTAAAGACTAAGAAATATGTTGGATCGAAATAAGAGGTGAAGCCACATCTTTGCTAAATTGGAAGAATAGTGAAAATACACAAAAATAAGAACACTCAATCTGTAGGGCACGAGGCTCACCATACTTCCATATTAAATCTATGAAAGGTGGTATTTATAAAAATATAATACAATAATGTCTGCCTGCGGGAAACCAATAAAGAATCATATGAAAATTCTGATGTCATGGTGTCCTCAGGTCTGCTCAGGAACGCTGAGGTGTGCCTTGAAGGTTGTGCATTTTAGGGAACATCCTCGAGGACGTGTCCCTGGGGTGCGCTGAAAAATAGTGCATATATCTCACCTAGAAAATTGTACAAATTCCTTGTGATTGGTTTTTAAAGAGACATATTGTAAAGGCGCAAGTGTAAATGTAGAGCATTGAATTTAACTTTTAAGACTTGCAAAGGGAAAAAGGAGAAGGATGTTTGTGGAATGAAAAGAGGAGAAACATATAGAGAGGGTCAAAAAGAGGAAGACCAATGATAGAAGCAGGACACTGTATGTCAAGCACATCTAGAAGAAATACAACGGAGATGGAAAGACCTAGGGATTTCAAAGAATGGGACACAAGCATAATGGAAGGGGATTCTTAAGAAAATGGAGAATCTAATAGCAATGAAAGTGAGTCCAAGAAAAAATGTGGAATGCAAGGAAAATGGTAGATAGTAGCAGATCAGGGCAAGACTTTCAAAATGGCCAAAGGAAACCTATTTCTAGTGATTAAGGATGAATTGATAGAACCAAAGGTAATATTTCTGACTAGCAGAGGAGAGAAGAGGAATTTATGAAAAGAATTAGTGTTCTACAATGACCAGTCCACCCAAAAATTGGGACATTATAGGGACTGGGACATAATATCCCTTCATTGCCACTTGCAGGTGGGGACATCCCCAAAACCTCCCTGCAGAAGTAGGGGATATCCTGGGTGGGTCCCCCTAGCATCCCTAGGACAGCCAGGGTGTAGTTGGATATCTATCGACCATCTTGGAGGCGTGGGAAAGTGCCCACGCTGGCCAATGTTTGTGTCATTATAACAATTTTGATTTGTGACAAAGCTTTAAACAAACAAACAACTTGATCACATGCACAAATGGTTGAGCTTGGAAGAAAGAAGGAATATTTGCATGGTACTGGAGGAAAAATACTATTAAAACCATCGCTATTGTTTTTGTTTACTTGGATGCATGCTCCCTTAACTTTTAAAAGTTGGTGATCATATATTTCTTGTTAAAAAGGCATAGGACAACTGAGAGGGGTGGGGGGGCGTGGTGAATTAGTTGTCACACAAATTCAAATTCAAAACTTCAACACTTATCAATTCCACAACCACATTATTTTGTTATTAAGTATGAGCATGAAACACAAATAACAAAAAGTAATCAACACAATGAACACCAGATTTTTTATGTGGAAAACCCAATGAGGGAAAAACCTGGTGAGGTTCAACTCACAATATAAAGTAGTTTTAAAACTGAATATATAAGGCTCACTACCAAGGGCTCATTGCCCTGAATAGGACTCACTGTCCGGATACAAAAGCTTACTACTTACAAGGGAGGCTCACTACCTACAAAATGATTCACAAAACAAAATTGGGCTTCTCAGTGAAAATGAACTGAAAATAGTGCACCTAACAAGTGCTAATGCAATTCCAGTGATGCTCAATAGACTGACTTAACACACTTCATCATTTTTGCTCTTCTTCACTTTCGCATTCACTACTACTTTATTGATCACACACACTCTGTACTTCTTTCCAAAAAAATTTTCAACACATATATATACTCGATCTATCCACAAGCATTGATTAGGCTGGCCTAATTAGATGCATCTCCTTGCTTACCAAAAATACCAACCTGTCGGCTCCAAGTATTCACAAAATCTTCAAATAGCAATTCAAATGCTTAATACACTACATCATGTCGGCTTAGACCTAAGATAGGTCACACATATATCTGCATAGCAAAATTAATTCACCATATTACCACTAATCCAAGAATTCGGCCAGGAATAGACTTCATTGCAAAAAGTAATCAATTGAATAATGCCAATACGCCATACGAGTACCGGAGCACATGAAATTTTGAACATACACGCCTTCAACAACCATAAACTATTTCCTAAAACCGCAAGCAATAATTGCCAACAGCGGAGGATTGTGGACTAGAATATTGGATAGTACAACTTGAAAACCGGTTTAGATACCAGACCAAAATACCGGATCAGGCACTAACTTAGACTTGTAACCATAACATGGTGACATCAATGACAACACAAAATTGTGGAGATAATCATTCTTCCAACATTTCGTATGATGCAAGGTTCTCCCAACCCCCCTACCCCCATCCCTACGGGTCCAGTCCGATGCTAAGATAGCTATGGATTCACCTAGGCTTCAACCCAGGAACCTTGGAAAAAATCAAGCCAAATCTGGCCAAACCCAAGGGGACCACAAACTCAGGCCAAACTTGACCAAACCCAAGGGGACCTACGGTCCAAGTACCCAAATTTTTTTAAAAAACACTTTTTGATCATTTTTTAAAATTGAAAATGCCTTAAAAACCTAATTTTTCCCTAAATTGAGGGCATTTGACTTATTTTGTTTTATTTCACATAAACGAGACCAAAACATATTTTTCCTCCAAGCTGTCATTGTTTTTGATAAGGTAAGCAAGGTTTTGAAAGGGCCCAAAACCTTGAACAAAGCGAAGAAATGGAACACAGCCAAACACCAAAGATTGAAACACTGCCAATGAAACAAAGCAACAGAAATAGGTTTTGAAGGGCACCTGAAACCCTCACAAAAAGCAAAGAAATAGTGGAAACATTGTAGAACAACAGAGAGCTTCTCGAAGATTGCTTCTCCCCAAGCAATCCACACCTGTACACCATGGCCAAATACCAAGATCCCAAATGAGCCTGTAAAATGCTCCACCATATTTTTGCTGCATCAATTGTATAAGATTGAACTCAACAACTCTATGAAATACTATTAAAATTTGAAGCAATCTACCAATTAGATCGATTCCCGGATCCCATAGCCAATTTGGAATTCCACCATTCCCAATACCTGCTGACTTTCGCTGTGCTACTCTGATAACAATTGGAATCCAAATGAGCCAAGTCTCCGAATCATGTTTTTGTATGCAACCATCTCGTGGAAACAAAGTAGAAGACTTGCAAGATTTGGATTCATCTTCTGAAGATGGAAGCAATTCATACTAGAGTGAACTATGTAATCCTTTATCCAACCCACCTTTATGTGTCATCAGAAGCATGGTCAATTCATTCGTATGTGGGCTGAAAGAAAATTGATGAGCATACCTCACAATCCAATCAAGATGAAATTCACCAGCTTGTACCAATGGAATACTAGAGTAATCACTTGGATTCCATATCTCACCATTCCCATCACAGGAACCAGTAGGTGTCTCACAACTCAGATCATGAAGGGCAGATTTTGCATTAGCTTTGTAAGTCTTCTCTAAAAGCTTGATGGCAAGGTCTCTATCTGAAAGAAAATGGAGGTAATCTGATTTCATTACCTCTAAAGCATGTTTGATAGTCTGTAGATTTGGTATAGCAGCTCCAACCATTAACCCTCTCTGGCTTTCTTCAAGTTGGGTTGTCCAAAGGATGTATTCAATGAAATTTTGTGTGCTATGAAAGTGAGTTAAGATTTGAACAACCTTATCTTCAGTGACTCTCAGATATTCCCTCACTTCACATGACTCACTAGTTGATACCTTGCAATCCTCAAGTAAAAATGTTGGGACAGCGTTATGATCTAACACACTAACTTCAAAAGAATATGTCTCCTCCTCATAAGGCTTATCAATAGCAATCTCTACATCACCAATATAGAGACTTATGCACACTTCACTTGTAAATGCACTAAATGGTTCTTTTTCATGGAAACCACTGTATCATTCTACTCCTTTTTAATCTTATCCTTTGCACTCATTCCACTAGTGTCATTTGAACCTATAACCAGATTGATGTTTTCACATCTTCAATATACCCATTCCCACAATTAGTGGATGCATGCACTTCATTGTTGGCTGGTCCACAAGGTGTATGCTCAACTATCTCATTCATATCTATGACTTGAGCCTTCAATGGGCTCTCCAAAAGAGATCCCCATGATGCAAACTATGTGTGCAAACAAGAATTTCTGAATCATACCTCTCCTCGAGCCCATGCAAATCTGAATGCTCCTCATGCTTGACCATGATAAGAAGCTCTTCCCTCAAATCATGAGTACCAATATTATCGTCATGTGTTGTGGCTGCCATAGATGACTTAAGTTTTTGTTGTGGATGATGAAGAATGTGCCAAGCTCAACTCCACACAAAGCTCGTCAACCTGAATTTCTGATTCTTGAAGGGCCATTTGAGTGCTCTTCAAGGAATTCAAGGTAACCTTAAGCTCATGGGTAAGCTTATCAACTTCCTCTTCTTTCCCTTTTAGCGCATCAAAATCTATCTCATCAAGCATGAGAAGATGATCCCTGTCGGAAAGTAGGTGTAGGTAATTTGATTTCATTACCACCAATGCCTCTCTGAGTGCCTGAAAGCCTGCAAGGGAAAGTTCTCCTACAAAGTTCTTATGTGACCCTGGAGCCCTCCCACAATAATTCGCCATCAACTTATGAGTGTTATCAAAGTGGTTTATGGCTGCAATAATCCTATCTTCACTTACCTTCAATTGCCTTGCCAAATGAAGGGACCCACGAGACGTATCATCTTCATACAAATTTTCTGATTTATTGGAAAGAACACCCCTCCCCATATTAGCTACCTCTATAGCATCTTCCATGCTATGATATTCAAAATCAGATTGTTCAAAAGGAAATTCATCTCGTTTTTGCTCTTCACCATAACCTGATTTGGAAATCTCAACATACTCACCTTCCTTAAATCCATTCCCATACTCAGGAGATGCATGCATGTCCATGGAATCATTAAGGATCCCTGTCATACATACCTCATTAGATAAGGCATTTTCGTCACCAGCCCCTTCTAATTTGAACCCCTCTTCTTCCGCCTACTCTCCATTAAACAAGTAAGGCTTCAACTTTCCCTCACATTGTTTGAAAACACTATATACCAAGTTATAAGCAGCTATATAAGTAACATGTTCTTGCTTTAGAACATCCAATAACAAAGATAAAATAGGCTGGGAAATATCATCACTGAACGATAACAACTTTCCACAATCCATAGTGATAATTGCTTGAAGGTTTTTGGATTTGATTGTGTGAATATTTTTGCATCAACATTTTTTATCACACTTCGTGATCCATCATCAGGATGGAATTGAGAGCTCAAGGAAAACAAAAATTAAATATTCACAAAATTCCATCCTGATGATGGATCACAGAGTGTGATCCGAAATGTTGATGCAAAAATATTCACACAATCAAATCCAGAAACCTTCAAGCAATTAAATTACATCACTTTCATTAATAATTGAAGCCATAATGATTCTCATATAATCAAGAATAGATTTGTCATGGTCCTCACTGATAGAGTCTAGAAAATGATGAAACATTTGAATAATAAGATCATCACAATCATAATCAATCTTGATAACACATGATCTCACCTTTGCCATCAATTCTAAAACCTTAGCCCTCTTACCAAAAGGACTTATGATATCACCTAACCCATAAAAACTTTCAATAATCAATTGCAAGATCTCCCTCACTTTTCATCATTATAAGGAACTTCAAGGGTTGCAATCCTTATAATTTCACTTAGGCAATGAATAACGAGACTTGCCTCCTTATCTTTGTGTCTCAACAACCTGAGCTCACCCAAGGAAGTCACTGCTGGAGTCATAGCTATTTGAATCAACTGGGAAGGTGATTGATCCACTGTATGCAAACAATTCACTACTTCGTCCAATGAGCTGGGAAGAACATCTTTTGACGGAGACAAATGTCCAAGTTTATCTCTTGCGATATAAAGTTTCTTTCCCAACTTTTTGTCACCCACTGAGCTGGTAAAATTATTTACCTTAGTGTCTACTTACCTTTATTCTGCAAAAGGAGGTTCTAATACTTTAGGTGTTCTAGCAGCTTCATTAAATTCCTATCATGGTCTTGGAAATCTTGCATTAATTTTGTCAAAACCTCCTGCATAGACTTCATCTTTCCTAATGAAACTAACCAACAATCTGCAACAACAGTTATAGATGAGTGTTGGTCACTTAACAAAGCAATCTGAAATTAACCATTCACTGTTAACCCCTTAGGCTAGCAGGATGCATAACTTTGATACCACTGCAAAGTCCTGTTGTGACCTTTTCACACATCGCCCCATTGCAAATGGGGATCCTTTATTTTTTTGCTTTTTTCGCCTTGGCGTCGCAACTACTAATCACTAGTCTTTTACAATGAGGAGTTTGAAGTTAGAGTTTGGAGTCATCACCCGAGCCAAGTAGAGAAGTCAAGCCTGAATTTGTGCTTAAACATCATAGAAGTGCTCAGAAGACCCGGTATACGAGGATTGCCTGTGCTTTCACTCAATTCTCACACTTCCTATTTTTTAGGGATTCTGCTTTTTTGCTTTTTCGAAGTTCCATTTTTGGCATTTTTGTACCAATCAAGGATTTACCATTTTTAGAAATTTTTCTTTTTTCTTTTTACTTTTTTTTTCTATTTTTAGTAATTTCTATTTTTAGTAGGTGCCAGGGTTAGGGTTTCGAAGGCATCAAAGTAGAAAGCCTATAAAGTTCCCCCAAGCAAGAAGAAATCATTTTCAAAACATGAAGTGCTCCCATGGTGAAAAACCCAGTTGCAAAGAAAAATTCATTGAAAATGAAATCCACTTAAAATAACAAAAAAATCCAGTTGAAATTCGCCCAAGTCCAAGAATGAAATCTAGTTTGATGAGGAAAAATTCCAGTTGGGCGAATATGTCTAAAAGTGGAAATTCAACTCAAAATTCAAAAAATTGGCTAAGGCAAATGGTGAAAATCTAGTTAAAATCGAAATATCCTCTTCAAGGTAAGAAATTCACTTGAAATCATGAAAATTCCAGTTAGAAAGCGTACTTCCAAGGAGAAACTTAAAAAATTTGACTAAGGCATAGAGTCACCTTGGTGAAAAGGGGAAAAATCCAGTTACAAAATGAATAATTCCACTTAAAAGTCGATTTTCCTAGGTGTTGATGTGATTTTCGTGACCGCACCAACACAGAATAAGTTTCCCAACGGATACTCTATCCTCTCTTGAACAAAGTCTCCTGCATGCTAAGATTGCGAGATAGATCATGCATTTAACTCCAAGGTTCCTTCATACAATAGAATACCCTCAGTTGGCTTGATGTGTTTTGCTGGTATTTCAAGGGGACTTACGTAATTGTTCGGCAGCTGATAACAGACAGTAGATTAAGGGTTTTACGTGGTTCAAATGATTCGGCAGGTGAGCACAAGTTTCCTAACACTAACCATAAATGAATTGAATTTAAAATGAGTGTAGGGCCTAAGAAGTTTATGTTCTATCTAAGGACGGGACGGGATCAATCTCCAGACTTCGACCAGACTTTGCTTCGCCTCACGTTGGACAACCTACACAAAGTCGGTGCAATCTTCAAGGGAGTGACAAGAGGTTTTCAAATTATAACTCATGTAAGTACCATCAGAACGATGCATACAAACACCTGAATCACAATTGAAGTTAAGTTTGTAATGTTTTCCAGTTGACCACACAAGGCAAACTTGCCGTTAGCAAGCCGCTAGTGGTATGGATAAAAATGAAGTTGTCTCGATTGACACCACAAATCCACAGCTAACATCTACTTGCATGAAAATGAAAACTACTCTACTTTACGCTACTTGAAGTCAAAGGGATGAAGAAATCTTGCTAGCTACTCATAACAAAGATGAATTCACCATTCAATGAAAGATCTTTTATTACAATAGTTTTTCGCAACAATCTCTTACAAAGTTTTCAAAGGAAAACTTTCCTTCTCTTCAAACTACGCTATGCTAAGATATTACAACTAAAGTGTCTCTGCTCTACTCTCTAGTCTGATCTCTAAGCTCTACTTCTAACCAGTACAAATGAGGGGGGATGCCCCTTTTATAGCTGGCCAAGTCCAATGGACGGCTCAGATTACAATTGGCTAGATGGCCCAAATTGTGCCACCTCAACCCTAAACAAGATTCACCCTAAAAACCACCACAAAGAAGAGTGGGGTAACAAATGAGCCATTAATGTCCATCTTCTAGAAGATTCCTGTCTGGAAATGCGTTCACACTGCTTCAATTTCTTGGACTGGTACGACAGGCACGCTCTCAATCTGACTTCAAGGTGGCAACCTCCTTCTCTTGCTTGATGATGATTTTCCCTTGTCATTTTTCAACTCCGAAGTGCCTGAGGATGACCTTCTTCTCTCAATCCCGAGCTTTGAAAGCATTCCTTCTTTGTCACTTGAGCTGGGCACATACTAAGTCTCAACACTTAGCCACTTCTTGCAACTTTTCTTCCTTCGAGGTTGAAATGTAGTCTTGGAGTACTTGCTTCATCGCTTCAAGTCATCGCGCGCCTCGACGTTCAGCCTGCAAAATAGAAAAAGGAAGAGCATCAAAACACTTAATAATATAAATCCACTTTACTCACCTGATACCCATGTTTTGATCTCCAATGTCTGATTGATCTCTAGATCTGATAGAGTTCATCACTTTTCTCTAGCACAACTTTTTCCTTTAAATTCCTCTTGCCTTAGAATATTTCTGCATTATCATTCATCCCCCTTAGAGCGCATCTAGAGACCTAAGCTTCCATTTTCATTCCTTAGAGAATTTCACTCATCTTGTACTCATTGGGCGTACCTCATTTTAACACTTTGAAATCCCCCTGTGAAAATATTAGTTTAATTGCTCCCTTTTCATTTCACTGGCTGAAGCGTCCACTCTGATATTTCATCCAACTCTGGCTTGAGAAAATTGTTTTCACCAAGAACTCGATAAAAAAAAATCTAGTCATCATTTATTCCTTGCCTTAGAATTTTTTTAAAATTTTCCCCTTAGAAAATTCATTGTTTAAGTGCCCATCAAAAATCTTCACCCTGAAGGCCTCGACGAACTGTGGAAGACTTTAGAATCCATTCCTCATCGCAGATGTCCAATACCCAGAAGAAAATTCCCTTCAGAAAGCATCGAATTCATGTGTCTCCAAACGAAGGGGTACATTTAAATTTTTGAATTTTCAAACCTTAGAAAAATATTTCTCCATCAAATTTATTTCCATTTTTCATATCTAGGCATATTTTCTTGCTCAACTTTGAAAATTTTCTATCATCGTCGTGAAGCTGGAGTATTCTTGACATATCCACAGCCAATTCATTCTTGCCTCAGAAAATCTCATCACCTTACAAGCCTGGGTGTATTCCTCCAGAGGTGGAATAAATTTTAACACTTAGAAAATTTTCAAATTTCTTCTCCAAACCAAGGGCGCATTCTGAGGTGTGTACTTTGAGTTTCAATGCCTTAGTGAGAATTTCTAACCTCCAATATCCTCTTGGGTGCATATAGCTAGTGGTGGAGGAATTTTTTATACTTAGAAACTTTTAGCCATCTTCCTCTTCTTGGGCGTAAATGACCCCTGCTAGTTTCATTTTTGAAGACTTAGAAAATTTCTTACCTTGCTCTTGTCTCTGGGTGCATTTGGGTGCATATAGCTTCAATTTCCATGCCCTAGAATTTTTTTTTTTGGAACCTCCAAGTCAAGGCGCATTTAGGGTAGTGAGCTTTCAGTTGTGGACACTTAGGTAAATTTTATCAACTTTCCAAGTCAAGGCGCATCTAGGGGCTTGAGCTTCAAATTTAAGTGCCTTAGAATATTTTCCAACTCCTCCCTCTTTGAGTTAAGGCGCATTTGGGAGTGCATGCTCCAAGTTTTGATGACTTAGAAAATTTCCAAGTCTCCCCATTCTTCTTGGGCGCATATGGGAGGGTGTGCTTTCATTTTTCATACTTAGAATATTCTTCAAGCATTTCCCTTCAAGGTCAGGCGCATTTGAGGGTTGGTACTTCAAATTTTCATGCCTTAGTTGAATTTTCACCTCCTCTCCAAGGGCGCATATAGGAGGCCTAGCTTTCAATTTCAAGCACTTAAAAACTTTCATGATCTTCCTCTTCTTCCCAAGGCGCATTTTGAAGGTGCTACCTCCACTTTGGGTGCCTTAGAAAATTTTTGATGCTTCTTCTTCTTCAAGGTGCATATGGGGGCTTGAGCTTCAAATTTCATGACTTGGAAAATTTCAAGGTCCACTCTTCTAGCGAAGGCACAAATCATAGCTTGAGCTTTCAATTTTCAACACCTAGTCAGATCAAATCAAGGCTTCCTTCAAGTCAAGGGCACATTTCACCCATGGAGCTTCCAATTTTCCAGACTTAGACAAATTTCAAGCCATTCCTCTCAACTTGGGGCGCATTTATCTAGGCAAGCTTCCATTTTTCAAAATTTCATCCATCCTCAACTTCTTAAGGTGAATTTTGATACTGGATTTGAAATTTTATCAAACTTGGTGGATTTCATGTCTTTTGCCAAATTCGGAGTGATTTGCTCATGCTAACCCTAGCTTGCCCTAACTTTCTATTTTTAGAAAGTTCTCCACATTTTGTGCTTTTAACTGACTTTTGACTTTGAAAGGCCTGATTTTGCTTTGTTTTGAACCCCGGGACGTGGTTAAGCTGCTGGTGCCTGATGCCTGTATGTACCTGCTATTTTTAGCAACTAACTAAAAATAGCAATTGCTCAGAATGAGTTCAAATTTTATGTGCTGATTGCCTGAAGGGTGTTGATTGCGGCTGGATGCTGCTTTTGCATGACTATCGTGTTCTACCCTTGATTTTAGGAAACCCTAATTCCTCCACACAGGCCTGCTAATAATAGTAAGTGCTTGATTTTTTGAATCTCCGTAGCTCTGTTTGACTTGAAATTCGCACCATGGGGTCCTCATGACCTACTTAGCCCGTTCACACTGCCATCTTGAGCTAACTTGCTATTTATAGCACGTTTCTGAAGGTGGTTTACTATTTATAGCAACTGCTCAGTTTCATGACTTCCACAACTCTGTTTGGCTTGAAATTTGGATGCTGTGATCCTCATCGGGTGACTTGCCTATCCATACTGGCGCCTGCTGCTAATTTACTATTTTTAGCCATTTTCTGGAATGCCTTACTATAAATAGTAAGTGCGCTTATTGCCTTCAAATTTTACAGGTGGATAGCTCGAAAGATGTTGATCGCAGTGGGATACACTGGTTTTCGGAAATTCTAACTTTTTACCCCATTTTGGGTCCTGAAGCTGGAAACCCTAATTTGTCTTGCATGCATATCAAACGACCTCCGATTGACCTCGTTCTTGTTGCACTTTGCCTTGTTTGTGGTTCTGATGCGTTGGGAGAGAGCTGTCGGAATGCACTTGCTAAAAATAGTAATTGGCTGAAAAGGTGACCAATCAGTTGTCAGATGATTTTGCATGTCACATTGCTCGAGAGATCTTGAAAAACCCAGAAAAACCCAGAAAAATCATCAACATGCAAGCACTGGCTAAAAATAGCAAATTTCCGAAGAGTGACCAGTTTTGCTTGCATGTTACACCGTTGCGAAGCTCTCAGAAAACCCATAAAGATTACGCCGACATGCTTTGAGAAAACTTGCATGCAAACCCTGAAATCTGCCTCCGAAGGCAGAACTGCTAAAAATAGCAAGTTGTCTGTTTTTGCTCAAATTTTGCAAATAGATAGCTCAAGGTGCTCAGAATGCAGTGCAGTTGTCAGAATTTGAAAATCTCAGGAAAACAAGCCCCAAACGGGTACTTACTAAAAATAGAAAGTTGCCAGAATTTAGTGAAAATTCAGAGGGAGCTTGCTGGAAGCATACTGACTGCAATGTGAAGCTCAGATTCCAACTTATTCACTCTATTTGACTTCAAATTGACCAGAAAACTCAAAACCCTAATTCTATAGACTTAGCCGAAATCTCACGTTTAAGCTCAAAGGTGGGCACATACCCGGAAAGGCAGACGGCAGAAGAGAGAGACAGAGAGAGAGAGAGAGAAAACCAAAGCCAAAAGACGAGGAACGGAGCAAAAATTAGGGGGTCCCCATTTTGAATGGGGTGATGTGTGAAAAGGTCACAACACTAGGCAAGGAAAAATGAAAATAACTTAAGTTTTATTATGAAAACTTCACCAGCAAGCCAAAGGGGTGCCCAAGAAAAATCAAGAAGAGGAGAAGATTTCTTTTTGTGTTTTTTTCTACAAAGCCGCCAATCAAAGGAGAGGTCGAACCAAGTAAATAAGGAAGGTTTTTCTTATAAAAAGGAGGCGCTTGAGAGTTATTTTTCATTATTTACATGTTAGAATTTCTTTTAGCAAGCTCCATTGCAGCCATAGGGGTCTTTTTCAGCATCTTTTTTTGCATGAGCTACAAATTGGATCGATTCAAGAGCAAAGGGCCAGATATTTTCTTCAATTTACAGATTTCTCATACAACTACAAGGTCATAGGTGGCGAATTTGAAGAGGAAAAAGAATTTAAATCTTCAACTTGTAGAAAAACTTCAGTTTCCAACTCCAAAATTCTAGTAAATTATTTAAAAATTCTCTGAATGTTCTTGAAAAGATAATAAGGGTTGTGTTGATGTGTTTTGCATGACCGCACCAACGCAGAATAAAGTCGCCAACGGCTACCCTATTCTCTCTTGATCAAAGTATCCAGCATGCTAAGATTGCGAGAGAGTTCGTGTGTTCAACTCCAAGGTTCTTTTAGTGCGAATAGGCTCAGTTGGCTCAATGTGATTTGCTGGTATTTCAAGGGGACTTACGGAATTATTCAACAGCAGAGGAAGGGGTTTCCACAATTCGACAGATTTATCAATGAAGCACGGGTTTCCTATTCTAACCAGAAAGTACTAAATTTAAAGTGGTTGTAGGGTTTAGAGAGTCTAAATCTATTCTAAATGCGGGATATGGAGCTCAACTTCAGCAAACTTCAACCAGGTTTTGCTTTGCCTCGCTTCGGACAGCCTCCACAAAACCGGTGCAATCTTCAGGGGAGATGACTAAAGATGTTCAAACCACCACTTGACATGAAGATACCATCACAACGATGCATACCATCATTCAAATTGTGATTGAAGTTAGGCCCACAACGTTTCCAGTTGACCACACAAGGCGAACACACCATCAGTGAGCCCGCTAGTGGTATGGATAAGCGAAGCTTGCTTAGATCAAACACCACATTCCATAGCTAACATCTACTTGCATGAAAATGAAATTACGCTACTCTACGCTACTTGAAGTAGAAGGGATGAAGAAACCTCGCTAGCTATCCATAACAAAGACGAATTTCACCATCAATGAAAAGATCTTTTATTATGAAAGTTTTACACAACAATCTCTTGCAAAAGTTTTCAAAGGAAAACTTTCCTTCTTCTTCAACTACACTATCAATCTATACTAAGCTACTTCTAAGTTGTCCCTCTACTCTATGTCTACTCTCTAACTTCTACTTCTAATTTCTAATGAGATACAAATGAGGGGGACTCCCCCTTTTATAGATGGCCAAGTCCAATGGACGGCTCAGATTACAATCGGCTGGGTGGCCCAAATTGTGCCACCTCAGCCCTAAACAAGATTCACCCTAAAAACCGCCACCAAGAGGGGTGGGGTAATAAATGAGCCATTAATGTCCATCATCCTTCTAGAAGATTCCAACTTTGAAACGCGTTCACACTGTTCTTGATCTTCTTCTTGACGTTATTCTTCAACTTTGCTCGAGCTTCCATTCTTTTCTCCATCTTGAGTTTTGAAAACATTTCTTCTCTGTCACTTAGTCTCAACACTTAGCCATTTTTGCAACTTTTCTTCCTTCGGGGTTGAAATGCCATCTTGGATTACTTGCTTCATCACCTCAAGTCATCACCGCTTGGTCTCGACGTTCCTCCTGCAAAACAAGCAAGGAGAAGGGTATCAGAACACTTCATAATATAAACTCAACTTACTCACCAGGATTTTCATATTTCGATCTCCAAGGGTTCATCGTGATCTCTGACTTCATCTTCGAATCCTTCATGCCTTAGCCAAATTTCAAACCCATTTTGTATTCTGCCTAGGCATACTTCACTCTGATATTTCATCCAACTCAGACTCGAGAAAAATCCTTTCATCAGGAATTTGATAAAAAATTATCTAGGCGATCATTTTCAAATTCATCTGCCAAGGCATTTTTAACACATTTTATCCCTTGCCTTAGAAATTTTTCCAAATTTTTACTTAGGAAATTCATTATTTAAGTGCCCATCAAAAATCTCCATCTCGGAGGCCTTGGCGAAGTGCAGAGGACTTTGAAATCCACTCCTTGTCGAAGATCTTCAATACCCAGAAGAAAATTCTCTTCAGAATGCGTCGAACTCATGGGTACGCAACGAACAGGTTCATTTAAATTTTCTTGAATTTTGCACCTTGGAAAAAATATATATATATTTTTTAACAAATTTGATTCCGTTCTTCATATCTGTGAAGATCCTGTGTTGCTCTGACTCGAAGAATTTTTTAAATTTATCCTGCAATGCCAGCATCTTCTGACTCCGTCATTGGAAAATTCATTCGTGCTCCAAGAAAAATTTCATCACCTTCATGTGTAGGCGTATTTTCTAGAGGAAGAAAATACTTTTCCTTTGAAAAATTTTGAATCACTTTGCATTTTCGAAATTTTGCCTTAGAAATTTTATTCAACTTCCTTCATCTTGCCTGTGAGAACTTTTTTTATTTCAACTCACTTAGAAAATTTTCCTTGAAAGCACATATCATGGAGAATATTTGAATTCCAACGCCCAACATGTTTATTTTTCATCCCCCACAGGCTTAATACTTCCAACGCCTGACATATTATTCACTTATCAGCTTTATTTCACCACCTTATGTTTCCGTTCTTCATATCTGTGAAGATCCTGTGTTGCTTTGACTCGAAGAATTTTTTAAATTTATCCTGCAATGCCAGCATCTTCTGACTCCGTCACTGGAAAATTCATTCGTGCTCCAAGAAAAATTTCATCACCTTCATGTGTAGGCGTATTTTCTAGAGGAAGAAAATACTTTTCCTTTGAAAATTTTTGAATCACTTTGCATTTTCGAAATTTTGCCTTAGAAATTTTATTCAACTTCCTTCATCTTGCCTGTGAGAACTTTTTTTATTTCAACTCACTTAGAAAATTTTCCTTGAAAGCACATATCATGGAGAATATTTGAATTCCAACGCCCAACATGTTTATTTTTCATCCCCCACAGGCTTAATACTTCCAACGCCTGACATATTATTCACTTATCAGCTTTATTTCACCACCTTATGTCTTTGGGCGCATTTGATACTTCATGAGGAATATTCCACTTTCAACACCTAGGTCACTTTATTTTACCATCTTCACCTTCAATGCATTAGTAATATTCATCTATAAGCAAACTCCAAGATAGGCGCATTTCAATAGGTGAGGAGGATTAAGTAATTCCAACGCTTTTGCTTTGTGACCCTTGGGCTTCTTCATTTTTGTCCTCACATGCCCTCACTTGGGCGCATTTAAGCATGGGAGGTGGATAAAACATGGGCGCATATTTGATGTCATTAAGGATGAAACACATTCAACGCCACCTTGTGACCTTCGAGCTTCCCCATTTTGTCCTCACATGCCCTCATTTGGGCGCATTTTGCACTTGATGAAGGATTAATGCCTTTGACTCCTTCTTTGAATCTTTGACCCCCTCTTGAGATGGGCACATTTGATGCCTCTAGGAGGATAAGACATATACTTAGAAATATTTTGCATGTCATCACCTTGAGGGCGCATTTGGCTATGTGTGAGGGATGAAACTTGTTGACCTTTTGACTTGTTGACTCCTCCTTGTAAACTTGGGCGCATTTAGCTATGTGTGAGGGATAAACTCAACACTTAGAAATTTTTTAAACATCTCTACCTTGCATGAGGGCACATTTAGCCATGGGTGAAGGATGAGAGTTGATACTTAGAAATTTTTTAGCACCTTGCTTGCATGTGAGGGCACATTTCAACATAGGAGGTGGATGAAATTCTTGCCTTAGAAAAATTTTCAATTTTCACTACCTTGGATGGGCACATTTTGCCATAGGAGGAGGATGAAAATTTACACTTAGAAATTTTTTCTAGCAACTCCTCAAGGATGGCGCATTTGGAGGTGGCAGGGGGATTTTTCAATGCCTTAGAAACTTTTTCAAACACCTGAAGGCAAGCTGGGCGCATTTTCAAGTTGGTGAAGGATAAAGTTCCAGACTTAGCTATTTTTCCTTCCTTCTGCCGGCTTCTCTATGTCTTGCTATTTATAGTAAGTCTTCTGATTTCCCTACTTCTGAAGCTTGGAACGATTTGAAATTTTGAACACAGGACCTTCATGATGTACTTGACCTATTCATACTGCCATTCTGAGTTGGCCTGCTAAAAATAGCACATTTCTGAAGCTGGTTTGCTATTTATAGTAATTGCCTGCTTCTGATACTTCCACAACTCCGTTTGATTTGAAATTTGAATGACATGTTCCTCACCACGTGACCTGCCTGTTGACACCGGCGCATGCGGCTGATTTACTATTTTTAGCCAGTTTTCGAAATGACTTACTATAAATAGTAAGTGCTCCGTTTGCCTTCAAATTTTACCAGCAGATAGCTTGGAAGACGCTGATTGCGGTGGTATACACTGGTTTTCAAAAATTCTGACTTTTTACGCCTCTTTTTGGGTCCCGAAGCTGGAAACCCTAATTGGTCTTGCATGTGTGTCAAATGACCTCCGCTCGTCCTCATTTCTGTTGCATTGCGATCAGCTCGTGATTCTAAAGTGCTAGGAGGCGGCTGCCGGGATGCACCTGCTAAAAATAGTAAGTTCCCAAATGAGTGACCATCTCCGTTTGCATGTCACATCATTGCGTAGCTCTCGAAAAACCCATAAAGAACATGCAGACGTGCACAGAAAACCCTGACATGCAAACCCTAAAAATAGCCTCGGAAGACTGAACTCTGAAAGTTATCATCTCACTTTGCATGTTATACCATCGTGAAGGTCTCTGAAAACCCAGAAGGAATCTTTAGACATGCATTGAAAAACTTTGCATCTAAGCCCTGGAATTTGCTCTGGAAGCTGAATTGCTAAAAATAGTAAGTTGTCTGTTTCAGCTCAAATTTTGCACGCAAGCAGCTTGATGTGTTCTGAATGCAGTGTGATGATCAAAATTTCAAAAGTGCTGAGAGAACGCCCCAAATTTCACACTAAAAATAGTCAGTAGCTGGAATCTGATGAAAATTTGCTGAGAGCCTGCTGGAAGCACACTGACAGCAACATTGGTCTCTGTTTTCAATTTATTCACCTCATTTGATTATAAATTGGCTGGAGAGTTCAAAACCCTAAACTTAGCCAAATCACGTTTAAACTCAATGGCGGACACATCCCCCGAAAGGCAGACAACAAAAAAGAGAGACAACAAGAAAACAACGAAATCAAGCCAAAAGTTCGAAACGACACAAAAATTAGGGGGTCCCCATTTGCAATGGGGCGATGTGTGAAAAAGGTCACAACAGGTTGCTGAGGAAATTTCATTTTATTCGAATTTATTTTCCAATCAGCCTTTGCAGTCGAATTCTAGAATTTTTAATTAATTAATTGAAATACTCTCCAGCCATAAAATCTCAAGCACAACGCCTTCTTTGCAATTTGTGAATATTTTCTAACTTCAAGCTTCGTACAGGTACAATGTCTGCCATAAAGAACGTAGGAGTTAGAAAGAATCAAGTAAGAGAAGTTCTCAAGGAATTTTATCCAGAATCCCAACTGTCGTCTAAATGGAAGAAAGTTGCAGACACTAACTTCGAACAATTCAACGTGATCCAACACTTGAAGAGGAAATGGCAAGTTGGAAGGAAAGTCCGCCCAAGCCAAGGAAGGCATGGCATGATGTAATGAGCCTTGCTCAAATCTGATCACAAATTGCCCTAATTTGCTGCTTGTAATTTTGTCAAACAGTTCATGTGCAAACTCGTAACTTGCTGATGTAGGGTTTCAGTTTGAAGTTGCTTGATAGAAATGGATGCTAAGATAGTTTTAAACACTTCTACAATTACTATGCAAGCTCCTCAATGAAATATTATGCTCTCTTTTTTAATGCATTTAGATAAAGCACTAAGTAAATATGATGCATCTACAGCCTAGACATTTTTACAAACAATTGGCTTGCGAACTCTAAATCTGATTTCAAACTTTAATTGCTTAATTGTAACATGAATTTGAGAAACTACTTATTACTCCATCAATGCAATATTCTTTCCAATACAATGATAAATCCAACTCAGCCAAGACTCTTGGCAAATTACATAAGAATTAATGCAAAGTCTGATATTGACTGTCACCTACAGCCGTACCATTTATTATGCAACTAAATGACATCTAACATGCATGAAATTAACAAAGGAACCTGGTTTAGGAGTCGCCTTGCATTCCCAATGAAGAAGCAATGAATATTCTGGAAGTTGAAGACCATATGCAGCCAATATGAATTTTTGAAGAAGTCACCCCTGTTCTGATTGGAATGAGGAAATAAAATAATCTACCCAACTTCCAAGCCTCCAATAACTTCTAACACATTCAGCATAACCCTAGGAATGATGCGCCCCAATCTCCAATGAGAATCGATGCAAGTATGAGCTCTAGAGAATGAAAAGAAGTCTCCAATGGCGTCCCTGTTTGCTTCAGACTTAGCATCAGAAAATTCTTCAATAGAAATCTGGTTCTCCTCTTCAAATATTCGATGCCTCCAATGATATTCTTCAATGCTAATAGTCTCCAATATAATAATCTTCAAAATTGGCCCTTGGCCACAATTTATGCCCGATGAAGTGACTGAAATATCACCTCCAATCTGCAATCCTTCAAGAGATATTTCACTCCCTCAGTTATGCTATCAATGGGAGTTTTCGTTCCCAAAGACAAATTGACTATCTGCAGACCACTTGGCTCCACAAACACTCAAGAAGAATTCATCAAACACCAACATCAAATCTCCATGCTCAATAGTGAGACCTCAAGGTCTATTTATGCTTTTTCCTCTAGAGGTCGGCCTCAACAAAAATAATATTAATTTTGACTTCTAGAAGGTTCCAATATATTTTAATTTAATTTGCACTTTATAAAATATAAAAATATAACATTATTAATAAAGTGCATTTCAACATCACATTAGAAAATAAGGTTTCCATAAATAGAAACAATATTGATATATGATGGAAAACCCTACTCCAATCGAAATACTGAGCCAAGTAATCACCAAATGACTGCCAGATGACTCTCTCACCATGCCTCATTAGCCTACGAGAGCCATTAATAGGCTAATCCCGTTGATATGTCAATGTCAACTAGAAGGGGACATTACACATGAGGTTCATGAAGTCCGCCTAGCCAAGAGGAGAAAAAATTCAGAAAATTGACTAAGTGTTGGAAGGAAAACAAGAGGAATAAAAAGGAAAAGTAAAGAGGAAGTGAATAAAATCCTTGTCCAAGGATGGAATTTGTCCTACATAGCATAGGTCGGATTCAAAATTGAAGGCAAGTCCACAGGCAAAGTTCATTCGAGCATCGAGATGGCCAAAATCTTGGCTAAATGTTGAATAGTCTGTGTGAAGGTGTTACAAAATGAACTTGAATAGCCAAAAATTTGGCTAAGTATGGGAAATACTTCACAGAGAAAATTCCAATTTCCTCCATTGTGGCGAAAGCACAGAGGTATTCTTCTTCAAATTCAAGGCACTTGAAAGAATATTCAGACATCTTGGGGGGATTTCATCTACAATCCCAGACCTATTGAAGCAACTAGGGCAACTTCTTGAAGGATTTCATCCCCTGAAGAATTAAAGATAAACTCTCAATCAGAATCAGATGGTGACAGGAAGAGTATTCCAAACAAATTTCCGCACTTTAGATAATTTCTTGACACAAATTGGATAATTCAAAGAGGAAATCCAAAGGAATAGCACCAATCCAACTCAAGGCGCTTGTGGGAATTTCGAAGCAATCAAGAAAGAAAACCTTAATAACTTCAAGTCTAAACATGTGCTCCAAGGCGAGACTTCCAATACAGGTGAGAAGAAGAAATCAAAGTCTCAAAAGGAATCCAAGATCAAAGCTAGGAAGAAATAAGCACAAAGGACAGAGTCATCGGCAAGGAAAATATTCTAAGCCAAGAATATGGAAAAACGAACAAAGTGACCAAGGTGGACATCCAACTTGCTGAAGTCGCACCTCAACCAATCAAATTGTTCCAAGTCAGCACGTCCAGATTCAAAAACTTTCTATTTTATTATGGGTTCATATTTGGAAAAAGGACAAGTGTCCTCGAATATAATTTTCTCATTGGTCAAGGAGTTAGTTATGACAAGCCCTAATTAGGGTTTTATTTTGTAATCTCAGCTGTTGATCCTAAATCAATCTTGGCCATTGAATTGTAATTGGGAAGCCTATAAATTGAGCTCACCCCTCATTTGTAAAGCATGGGAGCATGTTGCAAAACATGTTGAGATAAGTAAATTGTTGCATATGACTGCCAAAGTAATAAGTAATACATTGTTCTAATTGATGGTGCCTACTTTATTTTGGAAGTTTGCATGGTTCTTATCCCTCATCATAATTTAGATTTTATTTCATGTATGTTGGAAGAATGCAAGATCTAATAAGTATTGATTTATGGTGAATCTTCCGCTCATACTTTCTTTGGATGAATGATTTTCGTTCAATGCGTAAAGTTAGCTTGAGCTTACTTTGTGGATGCTTAACTTCTTTCTGGATAAATATTGTTTGATTTGATGGTAGTTATTCATGACGTGAAAATCATAAGCACACTCCCTTGAAGATTGCACCCACTTTGTGTAGTTGTCCTAAGTGTGGTGAAACAAAGCGTGGCTATTGGTTTCACCAAGTCAATACCGTCTCTTGAATTCTTAGGAAGTAGATTAGAAATTCTAAACCCTTATCTCCTTTTTTAGTTTGTTTGATCCAAGACCCAAACAACAGAGCTTCATTGCCTAAACCTTCATTGTGAATTGAACGAACCTAGTGTAAGTCCCTTTTTGTTACCAGCATATCACAACGACCATTGAGCTTATCCATACGTCAAGACCAGACATAAGGAACCTTGTAATTGCCATATGATCTTCTCGCAATCTTAGCATACGTGGTGGTTTTTCAAGAGAGGATAGGGTGTCTTTGGGCATTTTATTCTGATGTTTGGTGTGTCACAAAACACGCATCAACAAGTCCCTCACGCCGAATAGGGTGATTTTTACGATTTACTTCTATTCATTTGACAATGCACGCATGTTGTCAACTAATATTATATTACTGTGTCAGTGCTCAATTTTTAGACTTCAGGTGAAATGAATAAATCAATTGCAATATATGATTTTTCAATCTAATAGCATTGCAAACATTTTTGTCATACAATAGCAATCCCATATTCCATTCAAAGAAAATAATATTAACTTCTTTCCAGATGTATCATTATACTCATAAACCTGATTATATATATTTATATTCCAGATTTTTATAACAGTTTGATTGTTCATATGATTTCCAGGAATATTAAATTCTTGGAATATACAACTCCAGGAATGGCAACCACATTACTCCAAATAATATTTTATCATTTTTATTACTACAAAGATATGAAACAATACACAGCCATACCTTGAACTGAATTAATGGTGGTAGAACCCAACTATCCTTCAGGAAATGCTGCTACGAACACCCCCACATGAGCTCAATAATTTGACGGCTTAGTCTCCATATGAAATGTTGCAATGAGTAAGTGCTTCCCTTAAGTCACCCAGTCCATACAATTAGGGAGGTGACAGTAATATCATTGCTTGCTAGTAGAAGTTGATGCAAAGGTTAATGGAAGACTGATGACTGCCTTTGACTTCTGAAAAGAATCCCACATCACCTTATAATCTATCCAATGAGATGGGCGTCACTTTCTCCATGGCAGTGCTATATTTCCTAGCTATGAATCCCCTTATGAAAGGCGGCAATTACATGTTCCTTCAT